>VUQJ01042980.1:0-10002 GCA_015108635.1 Andinoacara biseriatus
TTCTTCACCCCTACATACCTTGTCGGTCTCTCAGGTCAGCAGACCAGCTGCTCTTGGAAGTACCAAGATCAAGAAGGAAGCTCAGAGGGGACAGGACTTTCTCTATCATTGGTCCTAAGTTATGGAATGACTTGCCTTTGCAGGGAGAGGCCCCTTCACTGTCCACTTTTAAAGTTTGTCTTAAAACCCATCTATTTTCCTTGTCTTTCAAATCCAGTGGGATCTAGTTTTAAACTGTATGTTTTTTTGTTTGTTTGTTTGTTTTTTAACCTGAAAGAGTTTTTTAATTGTTATTTATTTGCATTTTAAATTTTGAACACTTTTATGTCAGCTGTGGTTGTTTTAAAGTGCTTTATAAATAAAGATGGTAAAGATGGTGGTAAAGGTTCAGAGAGGATTTTCAGTTATGTACGTAGGACCAATGCAGAACTCTAAATAATTCGTCAATAGACTGATAATTTTTGCATAGAACTCAGAAGAGTTTCACCTATATATCATGTATTTAATGTGTCCCAGAATGCCGTTTCCTTCCACTAATGGGTTTGCAGAAATGACATAAAAAGCATACACAACAAAAACATAATCCAGATGTTTTATTGATCAGCTGCGAAAAGCATTTGCTACGTTTGAATATCGCCACAATGTTGAGTATAAACTATCATGTTTTTAATAAATCAACAGGAAGTGACATCAACTTGCTGGGGACTGTAGTTTTTTATTCTTGAAGGCCATCTGACTATGGCTTTCTGAATGCAAGTAAGACTGCAGCTATCAACTATTTTGTAATCAAGTATTCAATTAATTACTCCATCAATTAATCAAGTAATCGGATTAGAAATAATTTTTCATTTTAACAGATCATCAGCATATTTTAACTTCCTTACTGCAGATGTTTCTGTGTGTGAAACAAACAGCGGTGGATGGAGCAGCTACAAAGTTCTCTGTTCTTCATGTTGCTGATCAGGTGGTTGATGAAGGACCTCCAGCTGTTTCCCAGTAAAGGTTTTAAGGTGGTTACAGGAACAACCGCTGCTGCTTTGGATGCTAGAAAAACGTTTCCTCACGCTTCACCTGAGGTCTGCAGTCATCCTGGCATCTTTCACAGGCACGCTCTAGATGGGAAGTTAAATATTTCTCCACATCACTTGTGGAAATGATGTTTATGGTGTGTGAAGCACACCTGTGGTCATCTGTGGGGATGGACTCTTCCTCCTCCGTCTCATCATCGGACTCGAACCAGGCTCAGGGAGGGGCAGCCATCTGCCCCACGACCGGTTGGGGCTGAGGGGAGAGAGACAGGACAAAAAGACATGCTGCGGAAGAGACACAGAGATTAATATTAACTAATAATTAAATGCAGAGTGAGCCTGGTTCTGCTTGAGGTTTCTTCCTGTTAAAAGGGAGTTTTTCCTTCCCACCGTCGCCAAGTGCTTGCTCATAGGGGGTCGTTTGACTGTTGGGTTTTTCTCTGGGTCTTTACCTTTACCTTACAATACAAAGCGCCTTGAGGTGACTGTTTGTTGTGAATTGGCGCTGTATAAATAAAATTGAATTGAATTGAATTAAGTATCCTAGGAACCGCAAGTAAGCCAGCAGTCTGAGAAGGAAGTGCTCTATTGGGGTGATACAGTGGTGATCTTCGGAACTGATCACCACCTGGTGATGAGTTGGATCAGGTGGTGAGGGAGGATGCTGGAAAGACACGACAAATCTAAATGTACACTAGGAACACCTGGCAGAGGCCCTAGTTTGTAAGACCTTCAATTCCCACCTCCAACAGAACTTTGACAGCATTTCAAGGGAAGCTGAGGACAGTGAGTCAGAATGGACCATGTTCCGCACACAGGCGCTGTGAAATAACAAGACAGTGAACTTTTATTGTAACTTAACATAATAAGCTCCACAGCCATGGGGAACAAAATCTAGGAACATCTAAACTGGGAAGTACTAACAAAGAAATGCAGGAGACACAGGGACACACTGCCATATATGACGATGAGACTCTGACAAGTGACAAGGACAGACAATAAATACACAAAGGGATAATCAGAGAACAGGTGGGGAACACAGCTGCACACAACACAAAATCAGACAAGGAAGTAAAAATAAACACAAAGCACATGGGACAAGATACTGCCAAAATAAAACAGGAAGAGAGAAGGCAGGAAAACAGCAACACAAACTTGACACTACACGGGGAGACGGACACACTGAGGAAAACAGACACAAGAGACTTCACAGAACAGGGGAGGGACACTGACGGAAAAACACAGGGAGAACTAAAGTCTAAAGCAACTGGGAACTTTACTATGGATACATAAGTTGAACACATGAAACAATATAACAAAATGGACCAGTGATAATGAAGGCAACATAACTACAAAAGACAATTAAATAAGCAACAAGGGGTTGCAGACCCAGGACCATGACAAAACCAAAATAACAAAATTAGCAAAAAACGTTCACTAATTAAGTATTCCAGCAAAGCAGAGGCAATTATATACAGAAACCAGTGGTGAGCAAGGAATTAAGCAGCTCAAATATTTTTCCTTAATTTTGCCACTTCTGGGTAATTTATGTGCCAGCTCTTTACATATTCCAATAATTACAATAAAGCAGATCATAAACTTTAATAGAATCCTTAGACCACCACACATGGAATATACTGACTGCATTTGCTCGTCTCTGATAGTGTTGATTTGAAAAACCTTCAAAGCCAACTTGTCATTTAAATAAATCTTGATTCTTTTGAGAAATGCTTGGTCATGTTTGTGAAGTTGTCTGCAAATGGTGCTTGAAGGTGACAGAGGCTCCATGAGCTCCATGAGTCTTTATTGGAATTTAAAAAGATTCATTAAGTGGATGAGTCGACCTGTTGTGTGAATTGTGCAGTTCCTGCACAGGGGGAGTTACAAAATGAAATTAAGCTGTCAGGTTTCAGAAGGCACATTAGCATAACGTAGCATTCAGATATGTTATCCTGGTGTTAATTTGGTGGGCGTGCTCTGCATAAATGCAAATTATCAACGGGCCTCTGGTAAAAATGTCAGTAGCGATGAGGGCAGTCAGGAATGTTACGACAAATGGGCTGTTGGGCTGAGAGAGCTGATCAAGACAGTCTTCAGACAAGGTTGGGTTAATTGTATGCGTCAGATTTTATCTGCTGAACAAATGATGGTGTTCAAAAAACAAGCCTCTGCTCCCGTCCATGCTCCTGCCAGTGAGTGGTTTGCCTCATTAGCTACAGTGTAAAACAGCATGCATACCTCCAGTCACATAACAACATTTTAGAAAACAACAACACACGATAACAACATTTGACATATAAACACAACACGATAAAAGACGTAAAATATGATAAAAACTTAAAACACAGCACGGGGTTAAGATTTGTTAAAACTTATGGCTGCAGGGACAAAACTGCTTTTATAACACTTGGTTTTACTTTTGGTCATTTTATATCTGCATCCTGATGGGAGAAGCTGGACCTCACAGTGCAAAGGGTGAGAAGTGTCCTTTAAGATTCAGCCATGTCTCCTCTGTACCTGTCTGGAGTACAGAAACGCTGGATTTAACTGCAGCTCTCCTGTCAGCTTACTGGACCACTTCAGTATTTGGTTCAAGGAATTCTTATTCTTATAAGACAGATTACCAAACTAGGACACCAGGCAGAAGAATAAAACCGATTCAATAAAAGCACAGTGAAACAGGGTCAGCAGTGTGTTCTTAATATTAAAAGATGAGAGTTTTCTGAGGCAATGCAGAAGCTGGTTCCTACAGCTTCATAGTTTGCCTCAAAAGTCAGTTTACTGTCAGTAATGGCGCTGAGATATTTATACGTCCCGACACATTATACTATCTGACCCTTTTTGACAGGAAGTTCAGGCGCCCGGTGAAATGTCCTAAAATCAATTACATTACTTGGTTTTTGGGATCTTCATCTGCAGAGAGGATTCATCACACCACTGAACAAAGTCCTGAATGACGGGACTGTGGCAAGTTTCATTGTCATCCACATACTATTATAATGAATCTGCCCTTTTTTGTAAAGAATGAACAAGCGAGGTAACAGAACACATCCTTGAGGGAAGCCAGTGGAGAACCAGACCTGATCAGCCAGGATGCCATTCACTCTCACTATTTTGCTGCATTTCCACTACTATCTACTCGTTGTGACTCGACTCAGCATGGCACAGTTTGTAGGGTTTTCCATTGGGTCCTGGTACCAGGTACTTTATGAGTACCCTCTCAATTGGGGTTTGAAGTGATTTGACACAATCCAAAAATGTGAATTCGAAGAACAGCATGCCACTGATTGGCCAGGGAATGACGTCATTAGGTGAGTCATGAGAGCGACTCCTTCACCAGAATCAACTGCTCCATTTTTTTTGTGCTTGTTTTTGTGCTTGTTGGCAGCTGAGAAATGAGAAATTGCATCAGGAGGTCTCTGAGCTAATAGCCACGTTTTAGTGGCATACAAATTACATTAAGTGACTTCTGCCCGTGTTGCTATATCGACTCTAAAATTCACCCCGGAATATTAAAACTTAGATTCAAATGTTCTAAAAGTCTCTATGTAAGAATGTGGGATTGAATGGTATTAAAAGCAGATGAGAAATTAATGAAAAAAAGCTCCACATGTGTTCCCTCAAGATGTTTAAAAAGCAGGTTCATTAAAGTCACTGTGGCATCCTCAACTTCTCAGTGCTGTCTATAAGCAAACTGGAGAGGATTCAGGTCATTCTCTGTTTTCTTTAAGATTTCAGCTCTTACCATTTTTTTTAATGAGTTAATCACAAATGATGTGAGTGCAATGGGTCTAAAATCATTCAAGCATTTTGGACCATTAATCTTGGTAAGAGGGACATTTTGGGATGTGCTGAGTCTGTGAAGACTTATTAAAGATATAATAAAACATTGGGCACAGCTGTTTGGCACACGATTTGAACAGATGACCACAGATGTTATCCTGTCCCTGACTCTTGTTTGTCTTTATGGAAGAGAAAGCCTTCACAATATCTGTGCATCCAATATTAAAATGATGACTGACTTCAAGTTTATGACACACTTCCTGGCTCTTTTTGCTAAAAGCAGTATGTCAAATTGAGAATAAAAAAAAACACAATTAAGAAGATTTGCTGGGTCAGAGTCTGAGGCAAAACCCTTTAAAATGACAGTACCTCTATTTTTTTTTTTTTTGAGGGGGGGGGTCATACTTGAACAGGCAGAGCCAAGATTATTTGCAGCCATTTTGTCCTATTTTGTTTTTAGAACATTCATTTTCAGCTACTTAGTGGCCGTGAGCGAAGCAGGGACAGAACCTGACTTGAGAGCATGTGCAACTGCAACTGGATTTTACAGATTTTGCAATCCAAGGCATGTTTTTGGGTAAAATTCTGACCTTCTTGTGTGCTATAATGTCTCTGCAGAAGGCCACATAAGAACATGTCACCTCTACTAATTTATCTAAATCCCCATCGCATGCCTCTACAAACATATTCCAGTCTGCGATAACAGTCCAGGTGACACTGTGTGGACCCCTCTATCCAGTTTTTAATATCTTTTGTTTGAACTTTTTCCCTCTTCAGAACTGATCTCTATGAGGGCACAGTCTCCATTTCCCAACAGAGGTAAGAAGAAAGATTTATATGGCTCCTTCACTGATCTATAACAGAGATGGAGAGACTTATTCTGCCTGGTGGGACATGTTACATATTGGGCAAAGTTATGAAGTGTCTGTTTAAGGAGAACATGGCTAAAATCACCCAGTGCAAAGTTTGGAACATCAGGCAAAATAGACTGAAGCTCCTGCACAGCAACAGAAATAGAGTTCAGGCCTTTGGGTGAATCTACACAGCGGTGATAAAAAGATGGGGAAACTCTCAGGGCAAAAGGGGTGCAGGGATGCTGATAGTAGTTCCACATCAGGACTGCTGAGTCACAGAACTTTAGTATCTCAGATTGATGTAGAGACACACCCCTCCATCCATTCCGTTCAGTTAGCCAAGTCTCTGTGAATTCCGTCACACAGCATTCTTTAAAATCTTTCTAGAAACAGAGATTTTCCTGATGTTCATCCACTTTATTCTTCAGGGACTAAACATTCGGAATCATCAAGAGCAGTGGGGTTTGGTTTAGCTGTAGTTTCCTCAGCTGTACAATAAGATGCCACACAAATTACTGTGTTACTCTCAAAAACAGTTCCTGTTCACCACAGGGAAACACCTGGGGTCCTTCAGGTGTGTCTGTCCACCTGTTGTACACCTGGAGGCAGGGTTTACATTACAGTCTTCCTTTGGTGGTTTTTCAGCTACCATCTTCCTTGTCCATGACTACACAACCCACTAAACACACTACA
This sequence comes from Andinoacara biseriatus, assembly GCA_015108635.1. Classification (NCBI taxonomy): domain Eukaryota; kingdom Metazoa; phylum Chordata; class Actinopteri; order Cichliformes; family Cichlidae; genus Andinoacara; species Andinoacara biseriatus. Next base: position 6,359 of record VUQJ01042980.1, read on the forward strand.
CTACACGCTAACTACACAGTCCAAAAACACTAAAATCTCTCAAATTTCAAAACTCACTATCAGTATTGCTGTCTGTCTTTCCTCTGTCACTCCCACAACTTCCACCCGTTCCTTAGCAACAAAATGCCACGTTACCATAAAATGTTTTGATTGTTTGATGTAGTACATTTTCCCACAAACTGGTGGTGTTATTGTGATTGTTTTTGTTTATTTGCTGCTGCTACATGATCTTAAATGAACAATGGATGCACCGCACATCCATCGACACCAGAAGCAACAGAGAAAGATTTCTTTTTTAATTTTTTCTGATTATATACTTGACCCATCTTTTGTGCAAATGCAGTATGAATCATACTGGTAGTTTTGCTGCAATTTTGTTAACAAACAAACAGAAGAACATACCAAAAACAATAACCTATTTTTCCCTCGGAGGCTTCAGGTTAATAGCCTTTCATTATGGTTTGGATTTTATAAACACTTAACCATTTGGAGTACTGCTATAAATACTGTATCGGTGCTGAAACAAAAAGAAAAAAAACAAGTGTTACACATTTACTATTTAACTTAATTTCAATTAATACTTTAAACTGACGGACTAATGTAATTCATTACAATACCTGTATAATTTACATAGGGCGGTTACTAAAAAACAAGAAATTATAGTGAATTCATTGTCCTTTCATTACAATGATGCTTTTGGCTTCAGTAAGAAGAAACATATTTCTAACTCATGGTTTGATGTATTTTATATAATTTGTAATTGAAGGACTGGAATATTGTTGGATTTTTAGACTCTGAGATCTGACAGTTGACAGTTTTACTATTTCCATTTTACTAATTGTCATAATTTTGTGCGGTGGGATGGGATGTGGTGATTTTAATGGTTTTAAATCTCAGTGATTTGATGTTTGTAGTGAATGTAATTCTTATTCATTGTTCTAGCTACCTGCCCAGGGACCACAGGTGGAAAATAGCAGTTGCTAGTTAACTCTGCTTGTCTGTGGGGTTTTTGCCAAGCTTGGAGTTAGCAAAACCAATAAAGCATTATGATATACTGATTTGTGTCATCTGTAGTTATAGTTTATTTTATAAATACAAAGCATTTGCAGTGACAGGGCAAAGTTGCATCCTGTGCAGATGGTCCTATGCAGGGACATTCATCAGCTCGTGCAGCGAGGTTAAAAGCATGGCCCAACTCAAAATTGGGAACAAACAGAAATGAATTGAGACAATCGTGCGACCACGGACACTACTCGAGTGTGTGGTGAGACACTTCTGCACCCAGAGAAAATGCCACTTCTAGTCGTCTCTGGCCTGCCTCTACAATCTAAAATAGATATTTTTAAGACTGAGGCTAGATTTTTCCATGAGGGTACTATGTGATTTTTGCAAATGCTTAACTTTTTTTCTTTTTCGAATAGCCAAGCAACTTGAGTTGACTTAAGACGTAGCTGAAATAACGGGAAAACGAAGTCTGCTCACCTTTAAAGAACTTTACAGGATTTGCTGAATGAAGCTGAGGAGGGGTAAATGCAATCACTGTCACTACAGTTGCTGCAGATCCATTTTTGGATAAACACGAATCCCTGCTGTCCAAAACGATCGGAGAAGATTACAGAAGATTACAAAACCCCTGACAGATTTGACTTTAATTTGCAGATTCTTGAATACTTAAATGAAGATCGAAGGAAACTTTGGTCGCTTAGGAAAGCACGACGGCTTGGGGAGGGAACAAATTTGTGGCGGCCAGTGAAAACAGAGGCCAGTATGCAAAACTCAGCACTCCCAGAGTGGAATGCCAGCTGCCCTGACTAAAGCAACACAGGACAGAGATTATTACGGGATCTTAAATGAGGCTGCCTGAATCGAACTCGCAGCATGCAAAATGGCTGAGAACATGGACACGATTGCACAAATAAGTCTGCAAGGAGGATGACAGGTAAGCAGTGAGATTTAAAAGTACGTAAAGTGGAGACCTTCCTCCTCACTCAATCCTGCACCCTGCTTTTAATTTTCTTCTTTTTTCTGATGTCTTTTTAACTTTTGGGTTTTCTGGACTTCTGCAAACTGGGTAACATTGGACAGACAACAAAAATGACTAATTTGTGTATTCCAATTATTCAAAATCATGTTTGAGGGTCATGCCAATTATGGGAGTTTTATGATGTATTTTGTAAAGTTCACAGCCTCTCAGTTTTCACTGTGTTGAGGTCATGGTTTCCCCTTAATTCCACATTCTACTTTTTTCTCTCTGGCTTCATAGAAGATCTACAGCTTTAACCTCAGAAGGCCTTCCTCACATTTGTCTTCAGGGACGATTGAGAATAAAAGAGAAGCAAGAATTGGTAGATTAGAGAGAAGGTGAACAGAAAGGAAGGAGAGTGTGGTTTGGTTAGATGAGTGAAACAGTGAGAAAAATATTTTTTTTTTTTCATTTTAATGGTGAAGGTGAGGGACTTCATTAGCCAGGCCTTGAATTATGTGCTCATCAGACACAGCAGCCGATGCACGATAAAAAAGAGAGGGAGTAAGAGAGCACTATAAAAGAGGAGGAAGCAGAAATGAAGTGAATCACAGAGAGAGAGAAAGAAAGATGAAGAGGGAATGACAAAATGATGTGGGAAGAAACAGAGCGAGAGTGACAGTGGAGGAGGGGGGAAGGAAGGGCTCGGCGGATCATGCACAGTCTCAAATATTTTACAGAGAATGATGTCAAAAAGTAAACCAAACACTGTGAGGATGGACACAAAGGTTGGGAGAAAGAAGAAGCAGGCATGATCTGAATTTTTCTTTTTAATTTCCTGAATATAGTAGATAAAAACTAAATTGATGCAAGACATCAGTTAATTTATTCAAAGCAGTTCAGATTTATTTCTATAGCACCAAATCACAATAAACAGCCGCCTCAAGGCGCTTTATATTGTAAGGTAACCACCCTATAATAGTACAGAGCAAACCTTTATCAAAATAAAACCCTGTGAGAAGCACTTCACGATGGTGGGAAAGAAAAACTAACTTTTAATAGGAAGACCCAGGCTCAGGAAGGGGCAGCCATCTCTTGCAATTGGTTAGGGGTGCTGGGAGCGAGACAGCAAAAGTTCAGAGTGCATTACAATGGATGGATGGTTGGGTGGATGGATGGATGGATGGATGGATGGATGGATGGATGGATGGATGGATGGATGGATGGATGGATATAGAACAACCCAGAAATCACCAAGGCTCAAGTTTACCATAATCTGGAAACTCCTGGAACACCAGTATTACTGTTCAGAGTGAAGTGAATTTTATATTGCCATGGACCGAGAGGGTGCTGACCAGGAAAGAAGTCACTGTTACAAAACTGACAACTTCAAACTTGAATGAAATTGGCAGCAGGTCACATGGACAAGCTAAAAGCCTTCTGGCGAAAGGTTTGATGGTCAGACAAGGAAAAGAATGAGCAATTTGGCCATAATGACAAGAGGTATGTTTGGAAGAGTAGCTTTCAAACCTAAGAACATTATACAAACTGTCAAGCATGGTGGTAGTAGCATGGCACTCTATTTTGCTACCAGTGGTACTAGTACATTGGATATAATAAATAATAACTACCTCCAAATTCTTCAACTTCACCTTGAATCAACAGCCAGATGGTTAAATCT
>VUQJ01042985.1:0-13073 GCA_015108635.1 Andinoacara biseriatus
AGTTACCTTGATGGCATATGAGGCCAAGGAAACTGGTCTGAAGTCATCAAGGCCAGAAAGGGTGGTTTTCTTTGGTACCGCCACCAAACATTATGTGTTCCACATAACTTCTCTATATTCTAACAAAGTCCTTGTGACGCACAGGTGAGGTGCTTCTCTCTCTGGAAACATTACACCTCAGGTGCAGCTGGTGCCTTGTGTTGATCCTGGGTGTCTGGAGCAGGTGGCAGCTCCTGAGACTCTTATGACAAAGGTTGTGATGTTGTGTCCATTATGGAGGTAGGTAGCCTTGGGAGCCCAAGTCTCCCCCTCTGTCTCCATGTCTGGTTCACTGGGAATAGTGTCGGCTAATCTGGAGCTAACCTGATCCACATGTCGCTTCAGGGTTTGACCATTTCCAACAGTGACACAGGACCTGATGAGCTCAAGATCCACTTTGGACTTTGGAAGGATGAAAAGGTGCTGATCTCACGTGATCAATTCCATTTTACTCATGAATGTCTCAAATTCAGCACTTGTGAAACATGTTCCATTGTCTAATACCAACATTTTCAGGAGCCCAAACACACTGATCCTCTGTTGCAGTTTTTCAATGGTAGCCTGTGATATCATTGATTTCACTGGGTAAATAGAATGAGCATCCATGAGGAGAAACATTTCACCCAGGAATGGTCCCGAATAGTCTACATGGACCCTTGGCCATGGTGACTCTGGCCATTCCCAGGGGTGTAATGGTGCAGTGGGTGGTGACTTGCGGTGTTTTTGACACTCATCTCATGAATGTACTTCCTTTCAATACCCTAATCAATCTCCAGCCACCATACATATGACCTTCATCTTTGAATTACCTGTGCGCATTTAGTGCAGAAGTTTCAGTATTTTGTCTCTGGCTTTGGTGGGGATAATTACTCTAGCTCCCCAGAGCACACATCCATCCCTCACACTCAGTTCCATTTTCCATTTTTGAAATGGTTTGAAGCAAGTATCAGTCTGTACAGGCCAGTCCTTTAAGGTTTACTCATGAACTTAGGACAAGAAGACATCCTTAGCTGTCCAGTGTTTGATTTCTGTGGTATCAACTAGTGTGTTGTCCAGTACATCCATCATCAGGACTTGTTCTGTCATCTTTATTTCAGGTGCTGTTTCCAGTACTGGCAATATGTTCAGTACATCTGCATTTGCGTGGTGTTTTCCTGGCTTGTATACAATATGGTACTCATAGGTGCTCGATGATTATGTGAAACCTGTGGGAGTAGGGGCATCCATGATGGATTTAACTTTCTTCTCTACAAGGTGGAGCCCCTGTGCATCCACTCTGTGCCCCAAATACTCCACTTCATCTGGCATGAAGCCACACTTACCGCTTTTCAGTTTTTTAACAGGAGATACCTCTAAATTCTGTCATCATTAATTCTGCAGACAATCCAGTCTCTCAGCCTTTGTTGCAACATGTTGCCGTAGTTACAATCCAGTGCTAAGCGACACAGCCTGGCCACATATTTCATGACTGTTTCACTGGGTTTGCAGTTGTGAGAATCAAATTTGTACCTTTGCACAATTTCACTGGACTTTGGTTCAAAGTGGTTTTTCATTAAGGTTGCAAGGTTTTGTAGGATTGTGGTTAAGATATGTAAAATTATGCTGACCAAGTGGCATTACCTTGGGCAATTGCCCAGGTGCCCAAGCGCACAGGCAAAAACAAGCAAAAAAGTCATTTTTTTCACCGAGAACCATTTTCTGAGTCCCTTAATTCCAATTTTATGCTTTCTACAGAACTGATCTTCCCCAAACACACGCACACCTGTCCTGAAATAATAGGAATATGGCATTAAGTGGTCTCTGAGAGAGATCATGGGAGGACTTTGAAATCTGAATTTTGTATTTTTGCCTGTGAAACTGCCTGTGAAAAATATTGGTTTTTAAGGGGTTAATAAGAGTGATACAACATTTATGATTCCAGATTCTGAAATTCTGGGTCAAAATGACCCAGGACACCAATTTTCAGGCTAAGCATATTATTCATGTGGGAAATAATGCCTGTTGAAATATTAAGAAAGTGAAATCCATGATTCACAAGGCCAAATATAGGGCATGGCACCCAATGTTTGGAAGGCCATATCTCGGAAACCCTTTGGAGCTGAGGCCTATAATTCTCCACGTCTTCATTATACACATAGAGGTACTTTCAAAATAATTTTCATTCAAATCTGAGATGGTGACCCTGTGACCCATTGATTGAGTTCATATGGAATGACCCTAACATCTTCAGGAAACAATCATCCACATGTTCGACTTGGTTAGAACGTTAAATGAATTTGTAATATAAATAGCCAATATGTTAATAAGGCTACTGTAAAATCACAATTACAGCTAATGTCTGTGTGGAGAATTTATTATTCGTGCTTCTGTGTCAGGCTGCAGTTGTTACTGTATGAAAGTGATGGAAAGAAAGAAAGTCAGAAGGATCAGTAGCAGCAGGAGGTCAGCCATAATAAAATGAATGATATACAGAGCAGACTAAAGCTACTCTGACTTTCATCTACATTAAGTGCCAGTTTCTTGAGTTGATTCCAGGAAAGCCAGAAATAAATCACACTAACTGGCCACAGAAAGACACACTTTAAATTGAGCTGCTGTGAGACCTTTTTTGAAACCCTCAACCAATAACTGTGGCAAATTTAAATAAAGTCTGCCCCAGTGTTGGTACAGAACAGTTTACATGTTTATTCATCCTTTCTGTTGCTTTGCTGTTAGGTCTATTAGAGGTGCTTATTTGATAAAATGGCAGGATGATTAAAACATGCATCCTTTATATCAGGTCGAATCTGGTTGAAATTTCCACTGCGGTAAATGATGATGGCTTTGCATTGCTTTACTACTTTAGCTTCAATTGGAATAATTTCAGAAGGTATTTCCATGAAATTATGCCCATTGGATTTGTTTTTTCAACAAATTGACAGTTTTTTATTGATAGATTGATAGATTTGATAGATTTATTGATAGAAGTTATATTTAAATGTAAGTTATTAGTTCCCCTCCCCTTTTTTGTTTGTATCATCCAAAATTCTTCACATATTTTATTGCAGAAATTTCAGATGCACAGTTAATATTAGATAAGATAATTAATAGCGGCATATGTTAAAAAGGGTTCATAATGAGCAAAGCTGAGTTATTGCAGAGAAGAGTCTAAGAAAAAATTTAATTTGCAAAAAACAGTCAAAAACTAATATGCAATATAGTGATGATAGAAAAAAAATCATTAAACTTGAAGACTGACCTTATGCTTTAATTTCATAAAAAAAAATCTGTTGAGGAAATTTAAACAGAAATCTGATAATGATGATTCAAGGATGACCGACAGCAGGAGTTCAGAGATGATAAAATGTGAATGTACAGAGGCGACTACAACAGTCTGACTACTTTGAGTTTCACATACCACATGTCAGTGTTAGAACTTGCTTTCAGGAAAACCAAAAGATCAGACGATAATCACACAAACTGGTCACAGTAATACACACCTCACACAGACCTGCTGTGACACAATTTTAAAACCCTCAACCCATAAAATTGATATATTTAGATCAACTCTGGTCATTGGTGGCAGGTTGCAGATTTTGCATGTTTTGTCATTGCTGGTAACACTTTATAATAAGTACAAATATTTAAGCATTAGCAAGGTATTAGTTATTACTGAATTCATCTTTTGTAAAGTATTATTCCTCCTTATAAACATGGATATAAATGCTTCATTCTTGTGTCCATCTATAACAGGATTAATGACAGCATTTTTATAATTAATGAATGATGATAAATAATGTTTCTCAAGAAAACACTGCATTAAGTATTTAGGTGCTGTCAGTGGCATATGCTGTTGTTTAAAAATAAAGAATAAAAATGACCACAGAGTAAAAGTGGGTTTCTATTAACAGTATCTCTGCTGTGGCTGTCAAAGAGCCATCACCATCTATTAGTGAAGGCTGAGATTAGCTCAGCATTCTTCCTGCTGGTAGCTAATGTGCTTTAACACGCTCACAGTGTCAGTGCTAACACACTGACATTAATCAGGTAGCTGTTTATCATCTCTGGTGGATGATGAAGATGTAGCTGATCTTTAAGTTGAGTTAGTGCTCATGAAATGCACTGAAAATGTTGCATGTTAATGACACTAGAATAAAGTGTGATTACGTACATACTTCCTGTCCTCAGGTGTTTCTGCCTGTGTAATTTCAGTATTGGAATTACAGTGTTCCTTCATGGCTTTAGAGTCATGTGAGTCCCAGGAAGGACAAGGATATGATATATTAGTGGGTCAAACACAGGACATTAACCAATGAGACTACAGGTTATATCCCATTTGAAAACTAGTGGTTTACAACTTACAACTTAATTCTTTGACTTAGCTTTAGGAAAATTTCACAGTTTGACCAGTTCAGATGATAATCAATGCAGAACCTGGCTATTGTTCTCTCTTATGTTGTTCTAAATACTAGAAACACAAAGTGGCACATAAAATCAGCAGACAATTAGTAAAATGGCATGTTTTCATTTAGAAAATGTATTTAATGAGATTAAAGGGAAAAACAGGTTTAGCACTGTTGAACACCATTTTTAATTATGGTTATTGCATATAATAATCACTATGACAACAATTATTTTAATAAGCAGTAAAATGGAAAGACGACAGTAATCATACACTTCATATAGTAACAAGATAACATTTTGCTCCTGTGTTATACAACATTTGTTACTGCACAAAGATGAAAGCTAGTTATGATTATATAATGTGTCCACAGAAACAAGGATTAAATGAGGACAGAGCTCACTGTGCAGGTGCAGCTGTTACTCTATAAAATGAAACAAAGAGGCACAAATGAACTTCCAGTTGCACGTAATTGTTTAACATTAGAATGCAATACATGAAGCTTCAAATATTTAATATGACATATTAAAATGATTTATTTTCTGCATCATTGAAAACACACATTTTAATGATGTTTTTATAATGGCACATTATGTCTGACCAGATTCGAGACTCTTTTATATTTCAGCAGAATTTGCAAAATTACCTGAAAGAAAGGAAAGCACAACTCACCAGTGTTACACTCACAGGTTACAATGCCGTAGGCGTCACTATAACAAGCCGGTAAATTATTTAATAAGATGTAAGTGTCAGTTTTAGGGCAGCCTTATTGAAGACACAATAATCACTTGAAGGAGGAACATCCTGGAGTCGAAGGAGAAGATTTGAGAAGAAGTGTCTTCAATTATTCAGACTCACCAAAGATTTCCAGTCATCTAAAACAGAAACCACAAGACAACAGAATGTTTTTTAATGACCAGATATAAACTATGTAAACACATCTGCATTATTACTGCAGTGAATTCAAATTAGCAACATACCTTTTGATTTACCAGTGATGTTTTTTTTTTTATATTGAAAAAGAGAAAAACAATATTTTGTGTTTAATTACAGTGGGAAAAGGAAAACAGCACATCTTTCCAAGTTACTCTCTCCAAACATTTCTTCATTAGGTAAAAACAGAAGCTCGGGTTAATGTTTTTTACAGCAATCTCTAAATCCTTACTTCTCCCAGTTTTCACTGTTTTACTGCTCAGTATCAGCATTAACAGCATATCGTTTGGTCAAATTGGGGAATTTTACACTTAAACAACAAAACACAGCATCCTGAGTGTAGATTCAATTTTTCCACCATTCGCATTTCCATCAATATTTGACCTGAAGTAAACACAGTAAGAAGATCAACTCTGTACAAAGAAGATGTAGAGTGCACCATCCTTATTTATTTATTTATTCATTATTCATTACATGAATAATACTGTAACATAATATATCAATACTGTAATTTCTTACCTCTTGGAACCACATTTCTCTGCAAAATATTAAAGGGAAAATAGTAATAATTCACCTATTCAGGGTGTGACACGGTGATGCACGATCAGCTCACCTGTGCTCGTGTCCCTCGTGCATCTGTCCCACCAATTTGCTCTTTTCCCCGCACATGGCAGGCGAGGAAAATAGACAGATGGTTTATCTCTGATGTTACCAATCAATTCCTCTGCCATGCCTGTTTGGAAAATCCCTGTTTTCCACTTTTCAGTTGGCCATTTTGGGGGGTCAGACTAGCTTAAATATCCCTGTTTTTATCCACTGATCACTGATCAATGTGGCATTGGCAACATGGAGAAAGGGTTATCATACCACTCGTGGCCTTTGTGGCAGCTGTTGCAGTGCATTGTGGAATTAGTAGTATAAGTTGTGGAGCGCTATTTAGCCCCGGGCCATTAATAATAATAACTATATGAAATTATATAAAACTGTATAAAATTATAAGGCGGGCCGGATGTGGCCCGCGGGCCTTGAGTCTGACACATGCTTTAATCACTGATGGACCATGGCGGACACTGGACATTGTATAAAGGGGCTCAGCGGACCAAGAAAAGATCTATGGACTTATTTTCAATATAAGACATTTGAAAGGCAAACTAAAAACTGAATTGTCCAGGGAAAAAACACCACAGAAAACACCACAAATCTTAAGCAGCACCTGAAGGCTCATCACCCTGATATTTTGCAGTAGTTAAAGATAGCCTGGTGTTATATGCTGTCTATATTTATACATAATATGCAACACAAGTTAAGCATGTGTTCCTCATCCATTGCTTATATTTTGGGCATATCTATGTTCATTGCATTTTATCAAATTCTGAGAAATGAAGCCCCAAAGTGAGAATGTTTTTGTTTATTTCATTTTTGGACTAACTGATTCCACTGTTACCATAATTATCCAAATTAATTTGTAAAGACCAATGCTTTCTTCTTTTTATCCCACTAAAGCTTGACTAAAACTTTTTTCTATCACATTTAGAAAAGACTAAAACTGACTAAAACTAAGAAGCCTTTTCGTCCATAAGATTAAAACTAAAACTAAAATGGTTGCCAGAAACAACAATAAGCTTTATAAGCTGTCTTTGTTTGCTGATAATGAAATAAAAACTTCAGTGATAAATGCAGAAAGATATTTTTAATGTGACAGTAAAACAGGATGTTCAAGGAAATGTTTCATAACTATTAATCTTTTTATTCCCTTGTAGAAGTCTCACCTGTGGTAGCAGCTCAGGTCAAAGTGCTTGCAGATGTGAGTGATGTGCAGAGAGTCAGACATGATGGAGCTGAAAAAAATAGTAAAAAACAGTCAAACTGTGTCTGCAGGCAAGAGATGGTGATAGATGTTTTTCTTCTCACCATTAAGAAAAACACACAGAAACCGATGATGGAGTCACACAGTTCACTGTGACCGAGTCTGGTTCTATGATCACCCGTGGATTCACTGTCAGTTCAGGCCAAGGAGTTAAAGAAAGTACAAGTGTTTAGATAAATAAGCAAATGTTTCATTTATTTGAAAATAAAACTGAGCTAGAAGGGCACTCAGTAGAGCTCATACCTCACCCACCCCAAATTTTCTATTTCTATTTTCCAATACTATGTTGCTATAGATACCACCCAATGTTGTCATTCTCCATCAGGTTCAGCTATATTTTGCTGTTAGTTTCATGTCACTGGCTTTATTTCTTACTCTACAGGAATTTATTATTTTTTGCCCTAATAATTTTCATCATTCTAGATCATTAGATCAGGAATCCTCCTTTAATCATGACCAAACTTTGTTATATGACAGAAAATATGGTCATGTTGCCCCCAAATTCTTTTTAGAGGATTCTGACTTATCCTCATATGGTTAGATGCAAATATGTGAATATCGTCTCTATCTCACGCTGGTAAAGAATCTTTTTACAAAATTCTGGATACAGATTGTGATCCAGATGATCACCAATATGTAAACAATTGTCCTTTGTACCACCTCTAATTCAAGGAATTTTCATCGAAAGCCATTCATAATTCCTGAGTTACACAACCAAAAACATAACCTCTCCACCTAATGGTGGGTGAGGTAATAATATAAACTGTTCTGAGAGTTTTACTTTTTAAAATGATCAAGTCTGATGCACATGAAAGTTTTTCTCAGTCCCCAAGTTGAAAAAAGCTTTGTTTTATTTTGTTTATTTTGCACTGATATTGAAGCCAAACATCCTCACATTAGTCCATTGTTGTAGTCTTTACTCACTTCGTACGGTGACTATAGACATGTTACTATCTGGAAAATTGGTCTTAAAATAACATGTAAAAACATGTGACTTCAAGCTCAGCAGGTGAACTCTGCTGTGCCAAAGAGAGGAGTTCACTTCCTGGCAGTGTCTGCAGGCAGGAGATGGATGTAGACTTTCTTCTTCTCACAGAGTACAAAAAACACTGAGTCACAGAAACAGCTGATGGAGTCTGACAGTTCGCTGAGTCTGGTTCTACGATCACCCGTGGATTCACTGTCAGTTCAGGTCGAGGAGCTAAAAAAATGTAAATGTTTCATTTATTTGAAAATAAAACCAAATAATACAAACTGCTTTCAGAGTTTTACTTTTTAAAATGACAAAGAATGATTTTCCTCACACCTCCTGCAACCCACAAGTAGGCAATAACTTTGTTTTGTTTTTTGCTTTTAACTGATTCTAACATCCTCATATTAGTACGTTGCTGCAGTATTTACTCACTTTGTATGGTGATTGTTGACATTTTATTTGTTATTTTTTGTTGTCCACCTGGTCCTTACGCAGAGTTTCTGCACTTCGCTCTCAGACTGCTGGATTACTTGTGGTTCCTAGGATACTTAAGAGCTTTCAGGCCCCTCTTTAGTGGAACCAGCTCCCAGCTTTGATTTGAGAGACAGACATCCTCATTATTTTTAAGATTAGGCTGAAAACTTTCCTTTTTGATAGAGCTTATAGTTATGGCTGGATCAGGTGATCCTGAACGATCCCTTAGCTATGCTGCTCTAGGCCTAGGCTGCTGGGTGGTTCCCATAATGCACTGCTCCTTTTACTCACCATTTTTACTCTGTTCATACTTCACTCTGTATTTAATCATTCTCTGTGTCTCTTCCACAGCATGTTTTTTGTCCTCTCAGTCTCCCCTCAGCCCCAACGGGTCGTGGCAGATGACTGCCCCTCCCTGAGCCTGGTTCTGCTGGAGGTTTCTTCCTGTTAAAAGGGAGTTTTTCCTTCCCACTGTCGCCAAGTGCTTGCTCATAGGGGGTTGTTTTGACTGTTGGATTTTCTCTGCAGTATTGTTGGGTCTTTAACTTTGATACAAAGCGCCTTGAGGTGACTGTTTGTTGTGAATTGGCGCTGTATTAAAAAAAATTGAATTGAATTCAAAAAGTTTCTGTAGACACGAGACACCTTTGGCACGTTTTTGCTCCCCAGTATAGAAATATTACTGGAAAACTGAGGAACTTCATGGTGCCTGAATGTAATGAGACTGAGTTTGTTTCTGTGGTCACTGCCAGTTTGGGTGGAAGAAAAGCTGAAAGATCGCACATAAATGCAAAGTTACATCCATCCACCCAAATGATGAAAACTAAAAAAAATAAAAATCACACACACCGAGACACCCACACACACACACACACACACACACACCCACCGAGACACACACAAGCACACACATTTTTAAACATCCCAGATTAATTTTCCCATTGTTAAGAGACTAACTGTAAGACTGTAACTGACAATGGTTGTCCATTTTCACAATGATGTTTATTTTCCTAAAACAATGCAAAATAGCACTCTCTTGTGTTACTGTTGGTTTCTATTGCTGTTACCATGACTGGCCTGCGTTACAACTGAATTGCTGTATGTCTGTCGGAAGAGATTACTGGGCCATTCACTTATCCAAATCACTACTGCCATCTGCTGGAGAAACTGAATATTGCCTTAACGCTACGTCAGGTGAGAGAAAAACCACATCTGACATCATGTTTAGTGCCAGTACCAAAGAAAGCCAACCCTTCTCGCCTAAATGATTTCAGACCAGTTGCCTTGACTTCACATATCATGAAGGTGCCGGAGAGACTGGTTCTGGCTCGGCTTAGCTCGTAGGTGAAACATACTCTCAACCCTCTTCAGTTTGCTTACCAGCCTCGTGTGGGGGTGAATGATGCAGTTACTTACCTGTTGCAGTGTGTTCATTCTCGCCTGGATGGTACTGGTGGCATGGTGAGAATCGTGTTCTTTGATTTTTCTAGTGCCTTCTCCAACCACCACTGCTGAGTGAGAAGCTGCTCAGGATGGTGTCACCTCTTCTGCTGTCTCCTGGATTGCTGACTATCTGTCAGAGAGGCCTCAATTTGTACGGCTGATGTGGTGGTTAGTAGTACTGGGGCAATGCAGGGGACAGTTCTCCATTCCTGTTTGCCTTGCACACCTCAGATTTCCAGTACAACAGTGAAACATGCCACCTGCAGAAGTTCTCTGATGACACTGCAGTTAGTTGGGTGTATTAAGTGTGGACAGGAATGGGAGTACAGAGAGCTAGTGAGGAGTTTTGTGGAGTGGTCCAGCAGAAATCACCTCCCTCTCAATGTCAGGAAGACAAAAGAGATGATGGTTGACCTCCGGAGGAATAAAACTTCAAATAAGCCCATTAACATCTTGGGAGAGGACGTGGAAACGGTGGACAGCTACAGGTAGCTGTACGTTCACCTAAATGACAGACTGGACTGGAGGATCAACAGTGATGCTGTGTATAGAAAGGGGATGAGCAGACTCTACTTTCTACGGAAGCTCTTTAATGTGTGCAGCAAGATGTTGGAGATCTACCAGTCTGTGATAGCAAATGCCATCTACTTTGCTGTTGTCTGCTGGGGGGGCAGCATCAGTGCCAGAGATGCCAGCAGGATCAACAAACTGATTCGCAAAACTGGAACCATCATAGGGCAGAATTTGGAGACCTTTGAGTCAGTGAGGAACAGGAGGTCACTGAACAAATTGCTCTCCATTATGGACAGTCTCACCCACTCCACTCCACACTGCTGAGGCAGCAGAGCTCCTTCTCCCTCAGACTGATTCGACCGCGCTGCCATAAAGAAAGCTTCAGGAAATCATTCTTACCATTCTCCATAAAACTGTATAATAATTGTGTATAATTTCTGTGACAGGTGAACACGCCTGTCAGGGCATAAGATCCCAAACTCAAATTTTTGTATTTATCCTCTTGGTGCTGTATTCCGCATTCTTTTGTACATTTTGTTTATAGTGTATATATTACATTTTATGCATCTATTCAGATAGATTTTAGACTTAACATTGTGGATCAAATCAAAGAAAATTATGATTTTAGGTACAAAAACATTTGCATATTACACACAGAGTGCACAAAAAAAACTGTGTACAGATACAGTGCAGCAATGCAAACTAGTGATCAGAACAGCACACGTTACTTTCAAAGTGAATGAGCCATAAGAAGGATCATATATGGTGCAGAAAAGGAACCGAAGACATACAGAGGTCAGAGAGTGCCTTGACACAGACACAAGATTTACACCTGCAAGCACAAGTACCTACATTATAACCAAATAATACACAAATAAACTAAAAACTAAAATCAGTGTATTCTGAGTTAACTGACATTTTAACAGAGATCAAAAGAGGGGCGGGTGTGATAAGAAAGTCAAAAGGCACCTGAGCTGCCATTTCAGTGAGTGTGGGAAACGTGCAAATTATGAGGGAATTCTTGGCCTGAGTAATTTTGGACCCTTTGCTGTGAAGGCATGAAATATGAACAATATATAAGAGTTGATCTGAGACACAAGGACTGTGGTGGCGAGAATCCCAGTGTTAGTTTTGGGTACTGCATGTCATAAACCAGACATCCCCAAATGGCGGACTTCGGTCCGGATCTGGACCGAAATGATGTCTCATGCGGACCCGAACCCAATACCAAAACAGAAATGACCACTTAAAATCTTGTTGAGACCTTTCTGATTTACCGGCGCAGCTTTTGCAGTCCTTACGGTAATTGTGAAGCGTCCAAGGAAACCCACAGACCAATCGCATGCGAGTTTGGCCATACCACGTGATACCACCAGCCGGCCGGTAAACATTATAACAAAGTGAGGACGGATGAGAGTTTGAGAGAGGTTGCCTAGGAAAAGACAAAAATAGAAAAATAGTGACACATAGCGAGAGATACAGCCGGGCGAGACAGAGGAAAGGATGAACTGATAGCTGAGACTAGCTCTGACTACATTCAAGCCCAGGCCTAAAATTCTGGCAGGACAAGCAAGAGCTCATTTCTCTCACTGAGCACAAAAGAAATAAGTGATTGCCTAAAAATGTTCAGTTAATAAATGAGCTCAGATTTAAATTCTTTAAATAATTTGAGACAGTTGGGTCCAGATGTCAAACATAAAAATGTAAATCAAACTTTTCAACAATTTCTTTTTTTTTCTGCAGTTGGTCTTTGTGAACATGCACAGTTGTCATGTTTTACTTAGGTTCTTATTTTGACATGTCATCTTACTTTTACTCACTAAATGAAAGAACTTTATACACAAGAAATTAGACATGCATGTTCAGCTCTTTGTTTCATGACAAAAATTGTCAAAAAGTACTTGAAGAAGTACTATATAAGGCAGTAGCCAAGAAACGGAGCACGACAACGCCATGCAGGTAACGATAATAAATAAAAGGGAATGCGCTAACGAGTCAGCTCCATCCACACCAAGTAAGATACCTGCAGAAAAGAAAGTAAAACCAGGAGATGGGGGAGAAGGTGATGAAGTCTCTAATACGACAATATTTACGGCAATTGTAAATCTTGAAAAAAGCGTGGACCAGAAGCTAGCTGACCTGAGAGTGCAGTGCAAACAAGCCAGCGCTATGGTAGCCATCTTAACAAAAGCTGTTCAGCTCAACACTGAGGAGCTGAAGTAGGGTTGCCACCTCTCAGGACCATGACCAGGACAAACATCACCCAGCTGCAGTATGTAACTTTTATAAAAATGTGTTTTTTAAATATTTGTCAAAATTGTTACCATGTCATGACACAACAGCAGCAGCTTTAAAGTGCATAACTGTTCTTGCTGTAGGGACTCTCTTTGTGTGGGGTTTTTACATAAAGAGGACCCCCCCCCCCCCAAAAAAAAAAAAAACCTTATAAA
>VUQJ01042992.1:0-10129 GCA_015108635.1 Andinoacara biseriatus
AATAGCCTACAGGAAACTTATAGAGCTACTCTTGTAAAAGCAAATATGTTTGGTACACCAGTGCATTCGATTATCATTCCGAAAAAATACCAAAAAATGCCAGACATGACAGGCCTTAAAAAAAAAAGGGTAACTGCTGGAATATGTTTGAATAACAAATTTAAACCTGTGATGCTGGACAGTTGTACAAATTCAAAGAATTACATAATCTGAGATGAGAGCTAGGATTTATATCACAGATGATGATTTTGACCTTACAGTGTATCATTCCTACCACTACAGGAGATGGCCAAAAGTGCTTTCCAATCAAGTGAGACAGATCTATCAATCAAAAGTATACTAACAGTCCTTCGCTTGTGGGTTTTCGATCCCGGGAGTTCAAATGTGTGAATATCTTTCCAACTTTACTGAAGTCTGCAACTACAGTAGACAGCACTTCAGTGAAATGGCATTGGTGGTGGGGGGGCACCGGGGGTCTCCCTCTGGACACAGTCCCCCAATATCTAAGATAGTGAGCTTATTCGTTCAGCATTCAAAAGGTCTGCACGCAAACTACAAGCCCCCTGAATCAAGTTGTGGGTTTCCAGGTTATGTTGGTAAAGATTTTAAATAATATTTTGTTTACAGACTACATTCACAATATGTTTTAAAGATGATTTGACAACTTTAGCAATGCCAGGCAAACAACCTGTTCGAATGTGTGTTTAACAATAAAATTTGAAGGCCACATAAATAGCAGGAGTTTTCCCAGGAGAACCAGCAAAACAGGAAGATGCCAACAGATGACCTTGAAATACAAGATAAAGCTGTAAAGAATGAGAGCGGTGGAAGGTATTTTAATATTGGAATTTCATTTATTGCTATTTTTGTAGACCAGTCATCTCTGCAGTAAATTGTAGCTTGCCACTTTTTATCGCTACATAATTAGTTCTGTAAATGACAACTGTGGATGACCGCACAATACAAAATGCAAGAGAAGTTGTGGTGTGTAATGATCTGTGGAAATGCCAGCAGTGGGGTGAGAGCTGTGTAGAAATAGGCACTGACATACACATGCATTCACAAGGTTAGCTGCTGCAAACTAAAATTACAAGTATTCTTTAAGATGGAAAAGACTGAACTCCCTCTTCTGTCCATTATTTTCCCATTTCCTTTGTCACCAAATTCCCATGTTTGTGCTCTGAAGGTTTTTCCCGTGGGACTAGAGGTGTGAAGGTAATTTACTTGGAGCAGACAAGACACCCATCCTCTTTCCCATCAATAGAAACAGAAAAGGGCTTAATTGTGAGAGTGGTATGTTTCCTGTTTTGGTGTGCTTTTCTTGTTCTATTTTACCTTTGATGGCAAAAAAACCTACTGTAAAGACCACACACTCTGTATTTATTCATTCAGTAGCCAATTTCCTCCAAGCCTAATTTAAGTCTATATCATCAGCAGCATCACAGTCTTTGTATGGTTTCCTGTTCTTCATCTGCCTCCATCTCACCCTATTCCATGTATCTTCTTCTGTTACACTAACTCTACATGTCTTTATTCATGTTATAAACTTACATTTTGTTCCTTTGAGTTGTTGTATTGATTTAAGATTTTTTATTGTTGTCCTCTGTTGCTTTGCCAAGAGTTTCCTTTGTTCATGTGCCTCCTGCGTTTTCCTCTCACTGTGGCATTGTTTGTGCCAGTTTGGTCTTGGTCCCTTTTTTAGTTTATTTCAGTTTTACTTTGAAGGTTGGATTCTAATCATAGAAAGTATATGAAATGGGCCTGACAGTGAAACTGCATGCAGATTGGCTGTATCAAGAGTTTTGCCACCTGAGCAATCTCAGTGTAGTGGTTTTCACATTTCAATTCTGGGAAGAGACATACATCCCTTTAGGGTTGCATCAGGAAGGGTATCCAGCGTAAGAATGTCCAAATCAAACATGCATCTATGGTATCTGCTCTACTGACCCCCTGTGAATAAGAGAGCAGAAGTAGCTTTTTAAATCAGCATCACAACTGGACATAAGTGAACAAGTGAAAGTTATTTTTAAAAATTATGTTCAATGTTCAACAACAACATTGTTCAACATCACTGATTTGGATCTTCATGCTTATAGGTCACTGTACATCAACCTCAGATTTAATGTTGTGGGATTCAAATAGTTCTATGTGGCTTTTCCCAGTTGGAGAGACGCCAGACTATTCAAAAATAAACACCAATGCGTCTGTTCATAATGATTTTGCAGGTACAATTTTACCACTTATGTGTACTCTAAATTGATGATTTGTGTCTTATTTATGACTCTTTTTGATAATAATAAATAGTTATGGAATTTGTTGTTTATACAGTGTAATGAAATAAAGAAGTAATATCCTCTGTCTCATTAGGGTTACATTTCCCATAGATGAACAGTTCATTGTTTGCATTCATCTACATTATTCATAAATAATGTATTTAGTAATTATCCTTAATGCATGAAAATTTACTTTGAAACAAATTATATTTGTTTTTCCTCCACGATATCTGCTGGCTTTTGTATTGGATAGCTAGAGTAATTATGTGTCAAAGTTCATAAAAAGGATCTGTACGACTCCCTGGAAAACCAGGTCAATGAAAAAGTGACCTTTGATTAAGATAGGAAGCAAAAATCCACAAGGTGAAAAAATTCACAAAAGAAAACAACTTGAATCCACAAAATTTCAAAACATGAACTGAGACACATGAGAGAGGTTAAAACTGAAGAAGACTAAAGAGAGACCAAAGCTATAAATGAACATAATCAGTGAGACAGGAAATGCCTAGGAAACAAGACACAACTCTAAGTAAGGCAATGACAGAAGGAAGTGAACCTGAATACAGCTGTCATTTGGCGCCTAAGCACAGACAACAGTCAGGACCTATTCCCGAAGGTGCAAGGAAACAACCCTCTCCCCCAGCAGTAAAAACTCCAACAACCTGGACTATTATTAAATATTTTTTAACTATCGAAAAACACAACGCCTCAGGTAATTTCAGATAACTAGAATTGAAGGATTACATCCCTTTAGAAGGTAAGTAAATTCTCTAAAACCCATCAGAGAAGGTAAATGTTTGTATTTCAGAGTTTCGGTTTGTATATGAGAGAAAAGTGTATATTTGGAGAGGACAGGCCTTTTCATGAAGGTCCTGTTGACTGCCAAACACAGGTGGAAGCAGTGCCTTTAATTACTGCATCATTCCATTCAGATGCTGTTTTGTATCCTGGCTTACTGGGACAAACATGTCATCACAAAGTGATAATAAATGTTATTACCCACACCTGTAACCTACTTTTATCCATGAACGATGATGTTTTGAGATTTTTTTTATATAATAATAATAATTATTATTATTATTATTATTAAAAAAAACTGCAGGCCAAAGACCAATGCAATGATTTCAACTTTACTTATTTTATTCCTGAAATATAGTCAGGGTTGAGGAGATCATGTCCAGAAATGAGAAAAAGTTTACAATGCTTGTGTGTTTACTTCCTGTCTCCACTTCTTTCTTTTTTCAGCCTGATCCACATGCCCTTAAAGGTTCTTCTTTGGACAGCTGTGGTAAAAACATGGCTGAATATTCATGAGTCTTCAGCTGATTAAAGGTGGCTTTGATTGTGAGTCTCCATGTATGTGACAGGTACACTCTGAGACACATTATTTTAAGGCTGGCATTTGCATAGGATATGCTATTATTTGATATTTAGCATTGACTGTCTTTTGATTTTTCTCTTTTGATCTTAAACACCCTGCTTTTACTATTATTTTGTGTTTGCATAAGGTTTCCATTGATATGCAACCCTTTTGATCTGTGCAAAGTTTTCCTCTAGGTGAGCCAAACCGGCTGCACAGGTCGATGCTCAGTATAATAATAACCTGAATACTGTACTGTACTGCATTTCAATGCATTTCAATTCAAAATTTACTACAATATCTCTTAAACCTATAATTAATTTAATTTTTGAATGTCAGTTTTCTGTCCTGCTGCCCAGAAAAGCGGGAGGATATTGTCCATCCATCTGTCCGTGCATCTTTCTGTGAGGTTTTACCTTTGCAAGTCTATAGATCACAAGGAGTTGAGAAATTTGGCATATGTGTTCTTTACTCTTCAAAGATACGGACCACTATATTTGTCTCTCCACCTGTCTGTTCATCTGGGAAAATTGTTTTGCAGAAGATAATAGAATATCTGCTAAAGGGCTTTCTGTTATGAAATGGAACTGTAATGTTATCCAGACATCTACATTTGTTTTGCATTTTCATTAATAGCAGGAGGAGATCCCAATCAGTGATGGGTCTTGCTTATGTGTCTTATAATTAGGAAAAGACATGGCTAAAAGACGGAGTGCCTAATTATATCTTTTCAAGACCAAAAAAATCATCCTAGAGGAAATGTTTGGCAAGTATTAATAAGGATGTAAGTAACAAACCTATTTATGATGGAATTGCTCTTATAGCAATGGGGATGGGTGGTGATGCTTGTCTGAGTGGAAGGTTTCAAAAAAAGAAAAAAACATGTTGAGATGCTGAACTAAGCAAAATTTTAAAAGCAGGTTTGCAAGCTAGAACAAAAATGTTTTTGGCCATTTAAATTGTTTCCCCCTATCTCCCTAAGTGGGTGATTTTTTATAACACACCCTTTTGGATACTTGGGTTTTGGCTGCTTTGACTGATAGGTTTGCATACACCTCCATAGCCTAGATGACTGCTAGCATTCACTTGCTCATGTGCCACTGTTAATTTGAGGCACTACATTAGACGTTTCCTCGGTTGGTGTCTTCTGGAGTATTTTCATATAACTCCAAACTTGCCAAGAACAAACTGCCAAATATACATGTACAAACTTGGCATACTTGGTACAGAGAAATGCCCATGGTCACTTGTGGCTTAAAAAAAAAACAGCATATTGGTGGCCAGACCCATAGATAGTATAAAAGAGGAAACTATCTACTGTAGCTGCCCATTAGTTTTTGAATTCAAATTTTGAAGCCTCAAAATTCAGAAAGGCCAGAATAATTGAAACTGCAACTGACAAAGAGTCAGACAAAAGCGATGCAGAAGAGGACGTGTTACGTTCGCGTACTGTACCCCTATTCGGCCTGTTGTTCTCTAACCCATTATTATTATAAATTGCCTTTCATGACGAAATGTCTGTTCTTGGTCTATGACTTTATCAAATAAATTTCCCCCAAAAATGCGACTTACACTCCAGTGCGACTTATGTATGTTTTTTCTTCTTTATTATGCATTTTTTGGCTGGTGCGACTTATACTCCAGAGCGACTTATAGTCCGAAAAATACGGTATATGGAAAGTACTAGACTGCTCAAGACAGTTCTAAGGGCCATAGAAACTCCTCCTTGTGAGTTAACAATTGAAAAAGGCATATACAATTCTCTCTTTTGAAACAACACAGCCATCCCTGACTCAGCATTTGTGAGCACTGCATGCAGGGTGGATGTAGAGCACACGCGATGCCTGAGGATAACTGAGGATGACACCCTCTTTGACCTTCCAGATGTCAACTGTCTTTAAAACTGTGTCTCACTACAAGGAAACAGCAATCAAGCTATGCATCTTTGAAAGAAAACAAAAAGATTAAAAAAAGAAGAACTGACCTCAGATCACTTTGTCGTTTCATGACTTTTAGAGACATACATGGCCTACATAAATCAGCACTGGTCATTTCTCAGATGGAAAAAGATGCTTCCAGCAGTTTCTAAAATTCAAGGGAGCGAAAGGCTTCACAGAAAACAATAACATCAGAAACAGCCATTTTTCATCCTGGTTCTTTCAGATTTTTCTGACAAGAATTTCTACCAACAGCTGTTCAGCCACATGTTTGAGATGAGTTTTGAAGCTAAACATGCGCATGTTGTGACTCCCTCGTGGTCTTCAAAATGAGGCTGAGCCAGCATGGCAAAACTCAGAAAATCTGTATGTGTAGTTAGAAATTACAGTATACAATAAAAGTGTGCACTATTGCTTATCAGTTATTTGTCACATGAATTAAGATTGATCAGACCACAGAACCATTGTGCCACAGTTTGGAAGAATGTCCAAATGGAGAACATTTCAAAGTTGCATTTCAGAGCTTCTCTGTGAAGCGTATGTACGCCATGTGAAAACAGCAGCAATAAACAGTCTGACCTACGTGTACATCTAACCTAAAGCCTTTCTGTTAGGAACTGATTTTTTTCTTAGCTCTGAGCCAATTATTACATGTTTGCTAACATAGCCCAAGTTTAGTTTATTACTGTTGTAATTGAGTATTTTGTTTTATTTAGTTTTGTGCTTTCTTTCATTCTGTATACACCTGAAAGATGAATGAGCCAAGGATTCTGAAATAATTTTAATAAAAATTAGAAATACTGTGATCTACAGAGAAAAATCAGTAATCTTAAAAAATATTGTCTTACAAATTAGTTGTCATACCTGGGACTGCAATGAAGCTCAGGGAAGAGTGGATATCTGTGCTGTGCAACGCCCCCAGCTGAAATCTTCAAGTATGACCTCCCTATACACACTACAGAGCAGCAGTATCCTTAAATTCAATTCTCACTAAAGTATATGTCATTTAAGAGAAAGAATACATACAAACTGAATGGGCCTGAATGAAAGTGACCATTGATTCAATGTGTCAACTGTTGCATTACCTAACATTTAAGAAAACATTCCACCTTAAAAACTTTCAGTTGCTGTTGGTTTATACATTAACAAGTAAAAATAAAGGCACTCCGTTTGTTTGAATTGCTTATCAAATGATGACATTATAATAACCCATCAATTAAAGAACTTTTGATCTCTGGCTCTGTTAAAGTTATTGCAGTATACTGTTTATACAACACCAATATTTCATGTATCCATTTCAAATTAAGCATTGTAAGCACTGTAGCATCTCACTGGACAGAAACTGTTAGCACTTCAAGTAGGTTCATTTACATACTTGACAATTGTTTTTTGTGTGAAACGCATATAGGAACTTGTGGAAAATTCAAATTTAAAATGATTTTAGCTTTTAAAGTAAAAATCAGAATACTTACTTTTTAAAGTGGTCCTGAGTAATAGTTCTCCAAGTTTTCTGAACATCTTTCAAAGTTTTCTTCCTCTGGATATTGACTGCTTTTTCCCTGCAACTGACCATTTTCAGAGGAATGTTCTATTTCTTTGTTAAGCCACTTAACACTGATCCAATAATCATTCAAACTTAAAAAAGGCACCTAACTCAAGGGATGAACAGGTGTTCAAATAGCCAATTTGAAATTGTTTTCCTAAGCTAATGTGTTACTAGCAACCTGTCCCAAACACAATTTGTTCCCATTTCTTTAGCTGAATTTAAGAAAAATGCCAAGGCTAACACAATTCGACAGGCATAAATAAAAATAGGATTATAGGGCCAGCTCAATGCATGAGGTGGGCCTAGAAAGAAGCTGGCAGAATAACCTCTAAAAGAGGTATACCAGAGAAATAGAAGCCAGGAGAATAAAACAGATGTTCTGAATGGAACCATCCAATGTGTACTCTCAGTGGCAGGGGAACAGTATGGGAACCAAGTCTGGAGATAGAGCAATACGAGAACCACATATGGGAGAAGGATGAAACACATAACAATAATGATCAGTAGCTATTGGATCTAAGCGCATAGGTACATGGCTCAATACATGAGTGGAGCCAGGCAGGGCATACATGGAATGCCATAACCAAGTAGCTGGCACAGTATAAAGGAACATCTGTGTTGAGTATGGCCTGGAAGTCTCGAGGTCAAAATGGCATTTGCCCCAAAGGTAGTTGCGAATGATGAGCTAACATCCTGTGGGACTTAGATGGAAAAACTGGTGACAGCTAACCAACTAGATACAGAAGTAATGGACAAGCAGAGGAAGAAGCCCATATTGATAGATGCAGCAATACCAAGGAATAGAATATCAGGAAGAAGATACACAACAAGCTTGAGAAATACCAACAGCTGATAGAAGAACTAAAGATGATGTGGAAGGTGAAGGCAAAAGTGGTCCCACAGTAATCGGAACACTTGGGGCAGTGACCCCCAAACTGGGGGATTGGCTCCAGCAGATTCAAGGAATGTCATCCACGATCTCTGTCCAGAAGAGCGTCCTAAGAACAGCTAAGATACTGTGCAGGACACTCAAGCTCCCAGGCCTCTTGTAGAGAACCCGAGCTTCACTTAGTTTCGTTTCGTTTCATTTTGTTTTGTTTTGTTTTGTTTTGTTTCGTTTCAATTCGTTTCGTTTTGTTTCAATTCAGTTTATATAGTGGCAAATCACAACAAACGGTCTTATATTGTAAGATAAGGATTATACAGTGATTACAGAGAAAATCCAACAATCAAAACAACCCCCTATCAGCAAGTACTTGGGGACAGTGGGAAGGAAAAACTCCCTTTTAACAGGAAGAAACCTCTAGCAGTAGTTTAATAATAACTAATGATTACATGCAGAGTGTTGTATAAACAGAATAAAAGAGGTGAATGAAAAAGGAATAGAAGAAGGATTTTAAATTCAATTCACAGGGAGCCAATGAAGAGAAGCCATTATGGGAGACATATGCTCTCTCTTTCTACTTCCTGTCAGTACTCTAGTTGCAGCATTTTGGATCAAGTGAAAGCTTTTCAGGGAGCTTTTAGGGCACCCTGATGATAATGAATTACAATAGTCCAGCCTAGAAGTAATAAATGCATGAATTAACTTTTCAGCATCGGTCTGTGAGAGAATGTTTCTAATTTTAGAAATATTGTGCAAATGCAAAAAAGTGTCCTCCATATTTGTTTAATATGTGCATTGAATGATATGCCTGGTCAAAAATGACTCCAAGGTCCTCACAGCGTTACTAAAGGCCAAAATAATGCCAGTAAGTATCAGGGACAAATATCCAGCAAGTATCTGGGTAGACACCATGTTTGTAAGGTTTGTAGGGCCAGTACAATTAAGTACAACAACCTTAATTTTATCTGAATTTAGAAGCAGGAAATTAGAGGTCATCCATGCCTTTATGTCTTTAGGAATGTGTCTTCTGGCTTCATCAATACATAGAGCGGAGTATCAGCTGCATAGCAATGAAAATGTATGCAATGCTTTCTAATAATACTGCTAAAGGTAGCATGTATAGTGCAAATAGAATTGGACATAGCACAGAATCCTGTGGAACTCTAGAAATTAACCTCATTGTGTGAAGAAGACTCCCCATTTATGTGAACAAATTGAAGTCTATTAAATAAATATGCTTCAAACCACAGCAGTGCAGTACCTTTAATATCAATGCCGTGCTCTAACCTGGAAAAGCATGCTAGAGTGATCAACACAACCAATCTGGCTGACTTGTGACAAATGTACCAATGGACCAAGCTGATGACCAGCATGAGGAGGAGGTGCCAGGCTGTTGTGGCTGTGCACGGGTCTTCCACATGCTACTGAGGCCCCAGTTTGTTAAATAAATAAATTGTTAAACAGCTAACTTGTCTTGACTTTCTCCAATCCAATAAATGACACCAAACAGGAATCTTTGCCAAGAAGCATTGTTAAATTAAAGAAACAATCAACCAAACAATTAAACAAAACCAGACGATTAATGGATGAATAATGGATGGATGGATAATTACAAAATTTTTAATACGTTAAAAATCGCAATTATTTTTTTAAAGTTCGGAGCCGGAACCTTTGTATTCCCATATTTACAACACACCTGTAAATCCAATGCACAAGCGACAATAACGCATCCGCAAACAACAACGATAGGCGACAAAGCCGCTTCGCTTGGTCCACTGAGGGACAACTTTAGCTTTAAAAAATGTTCTGATGGGACTTTCGAAAAGACTACTGTTGTATATAGTAGTTGAAGCTACAAATGTGGGAGGAGTACCCAGAGGAAACTCACGCAGCACGGTGGTTAGCACTGCTGCCTCACAGTTAGAATAACATCTGAAAGGTCTGTGTTCAATTCCACCTTGGCCTGGGCCTCTCTCTGTGTGGAGTTTGCATGTTCTCCCCGTGTCTGTGTGGGTTTCCTCCCACATGGTCAAAGACATGGGGTTAATGTCCAAAATAAGTAAATAAATATAATGGTGTTATTGTCTAGTGTGCTGTTTACATTTATTTTTTTGTTTTTCAAATAAG
>VUQJ01043051.1:0-20187 GCA_015108635.1 Andinoacara biseriatus
TAGGTGATTTTGACACAAACTTGAAGGAAGCAGGAAGTTGAAGGTTGAAAGTTTATAAATGGTCCTGATGACTGCCACCAATCCACATGCATGCGCCCTCCATCCTTCGTGGCATTGTCTGTATGTATATTAATTACCTCTAATTCGATGCTCATATTTTGTAACATCAGTAAAGTTTGGTCAGTAACTTTGATAAGAGGTTGAAGTTGCATATTTAGAGTGTGGCCATGCTTACTCTTGCAACCATAGTGCTACCTAATGTTAAGATTATAGTATGCTGTGGGTACAGTCTACATAAGACATGTAATTTAAAGATTATACTTTTGAACATCCTAGGTCACATTATTCTTGAGTTACACCCAATGATAAAATGTTTCTGGAACAGATGCCGATGCCGAGGCTACGACAATCCCTTGACTTTTTCTCCGAAACAGCTGAACTAAAAATGATGCAGCGGGCTAAAATATTTTGCTGAAATTTCGTTGCAGCAACTCAAAATAGAGCTCTGTAGTTTGTTTGGCCCCCACCAGTTTGTGTGCATGCCTGACAATGTCAGGGCTCCCAATGAGATGATGGATGGTGTCCTGAAGGATCTCCTTTCAGATTTCAACCAGGGCATCAATGAGCTCCTGGACAGTCTGAGGTGCAACCTGGTGGCGTCGAATGAAGTGAAACATAATGTCCCAGAGGTGTTCTATAGGATTTGGGTCAAGCAAGCGTGGGGGGCCAGTCGATGGTATCAATTCCTTCATCCTACAGGAACTGTCTGCAAACTCTCATCACGAGTCCGGGTATTGTTGTGCACCAGGAGGAACCCAGGACCCACTGCACCAGCGTAGGGTCTGACAGCAAGTCCAAGGATGATCCTGATACATGATGGCAGTCAGGGTGCCGAGCCTGTAGAGGTCTGTGTCCCTCCATGGATATGCCTCCCCAGACCATCACTGACCCACCACCACACCGATCACGCTGAACAATGTCTGTCACATATGCTCAGGGTGAACCTGCTCTCATCTGTGAAAAGCACAGGGTGCCAGTGGTGGACCTGCCAGTTCTAGTATTCTATGGCAAATGCCAATCGGGCTCCACAGTGCCCGGCAGTGAGCACAGGGCCCACAAGAGGACGTCGGACCCTCATGAAGTCTGTTTCTGATTGTTTGGTCAGACATTCACACCAGTGGCTGCTGGAGGTCCTTTTGTAGCTCTGCAGGGCTCATCCTGTTCCTCCTTGCACAAAGGAGCAGATGCCGGTCCTACTGATGGGTTAAGGACCTTCTACGGCCCTGTGCAGCTCTCCTACAGTAACTGCCTGTCTCCTGGAATCTCCTCCATCCTCTGAGACTGTGCTGGGAGACACAGCAAACCTTCAGCCAATGGCGTGTATAGTTGGACTTCCTGTGCAGCCTCTGTAGGGTCCAGGTATAACCTCATGCTACCAGCAGTGACACTGACCCTAGCCAAATGCAGAACTAGTGAAAAACAGTCAGAAAAGATGAGGATAGAAAAATGTGAGTGTCCTCCTCCTGTGAAACCTGTTTGGGGGGTGTCTCATTGTTGCCCCTCTAGTGCACCTGTTGGTAATTTCATGAACACCAAAGCAGCTGAAACTGATTAACACCCCCTCTGATACTTACTGACCACATCAATATCACAGAGGTTTACCTGACTTGATGCTGAACTCTGATTTTAAAAGATTTTTAAAAGTAATCCAATAAATTATAATTACTGCCCTGCTTTTGAGACTTTGTTGTCATGCTTTGAGTCAGGAATTAACTTTGACACCACAATATTTGCAGAAGACCTGCAAAGTGTTGCGGTTCACCTCGTCTTCGTGGGCCAACTCACCATTCGGGTTTTGGTTTTGTCGTCTCTGTATGCGAACCTCTGCGATGGCGCTGATGATGCTGCTGCTGTTGTTCTTCTTGCTGACCAGATTCACGATCCTGTCTGTGATTTCCTTGATGAAGTTCAGACCTCTCATCTGTTTATCTGTCGACTGAAATATTAAGCAGAAAAAATTACTGTGGTCTATCTGTGACATTTCAGTAAATAAATAATAATAATAATAATTTTTGCACCCTACAATCACTGATTCCTGCAAGATGATTATCCTTTAATATCGTTTTTTTTTTTTTTCATAATTGCAGACTTTTGCTAAAAGTTTAATGTGATGTGCTGGAAGTCAGTAAGAAATCCTGTCTAGATCAATTGATAGCAGAGGCTGTGGCACTTACACTAAAGTGCTGCTTTAGACTTTGCACAACTCTTTTTGTGATATGTTTTAAGGCTGCACGTTACTTACAATGGCTACATGGATCTCATTGTTGACACTGTGTGACAGCTCGCAGGTCATGAAGACAGAGGAGTCAGTGGACAGGTTTTTGACAATGTAGAGGTTCCTGAGTTCACGGCAAACCTGCTCCACCGTCACACCCTGAAACACCAGAGCACAGCCATCAGGTATCATGAGATATCAAGCTACTTCCTGTGATGTAACTGGGAACTCGTCCCTAAAGGAGTAAGTTAAAGAGCTCAATGAGGCTCTAAAGAAACTATTTCTACTGGCTAAACATATGTGAACCAATAAATTAGGAATTTCAGGAATTCTTCTGGTAAAGACGAGTTTAAAAAAAAAAAATTCCGGAGTTGAAAACAAAATACAAAGGCAGAAAAAAAACAAAACAGAAGACAAATGTTATGAGATGTTTCAAAGAATCCTGAATTGGAAGAATTGTGCATTGACAGTTACAGTTAAATGATCTAAATTACAGTAAATTTAGATAATGCTTAAGATTTTTTGCTAAAATAAATGTCCAGAGGCATTTCAAGAGGGCTGCCACGTTGTGAGACTTGCTTCTAGAAGGACTCTGAAATAAAGCGAATCTGACCTTTGCCATGACTTCCTTGTTGAAGGTAAAGGTGAGGTTGGCACAACTGCTCTCTGGATAGCACCTAGCTTGGGGCAGGGCTTGGTGAGCGGAGCCCCGACATTCCCCCTGGCCAAAGCAGGGCTTGATGAAGCAGCGCTCGTTGCGGACGGCAATGCAGGTCTGACCGGCTGGACACTTCGCATCTTTAATATTGCCATCGAGGCTACAAGGTTTAGGGCCGCACCAAAACTGCCAAAGACAAAAGTCAGTGAATACATGGCCTCGAGCAGCCAGCAGAGGCACTGTGCATACTGAGGGCTCTTTGCCTTTGACAGTAAATATGGTTAACAGTACTTCATGTTTGTGAATGCAGCAGCAGCCAGTCTGATGTTCACTGAAGCAGCCACACTGGCTTTTAGCCTCCCAGTGAAGTACGTGTCAGTGGGACAGTAAAATTGCTACTGTGTGTATTTTAGTGAACAATAGTGTTAGTTATTAAATCAAATCAATGAGGATGGAGAGGACATTCTGCAAACCAGCTGAATAACCAGGGCACCAAAAAAATATGTACATCTTGGCCTTTTGCTAACGTCAGTAATTAATTTGAACTCCTATAGTTTCTAGATATTAAAACTGGAACATGTGCTGTCACGTGACTGCCTTTAGCTTAATCTACTGTGCTTAAAAAGCTTAGAGGACTGAATTTTAGAAAACAATTACCAGAATATTTTTGATGAACCTGCATCTCAGCCGTACCTTTGTGCAGATGACTCTCCCATTGTCACAGCGGCAGCTGTTGCAGTCGTCGTCCCATCTGCTTCCATCCAGAGTCGCCGACTCTCCGTGCACACAGAGCCTCCCTGACACTGCAGCACAAACCCATGAGCAGCACAGTCAGTTTCAGGTACGGTTGCACTAAATTCATTTGACGTTTGGGGCTCCCATCAAACTGCCACTTGTTTGCCATCACAGTGGCAGGCTGATGGAGGGTCTGCAGTCAGCTAGGCTGTTATCTACTGCAGTGCAACATATTACACATCATTCAGCAGTAACACAGGCAATGTGTAACTGAGGTGAGGTCTGTCTGCTTGAACTGCATTCAACTAAATCCCCACTGATTCTGAAACACGTGGGCCGATGTGACAGCAGATTCCTGTGCTGTGTCAAAGTGAGACCTAATAACAGGACTGTGGAGCATCAAATTCACTCTTTTTCTATCTGCCCTTGATATAAATAAATCAAGATTGCGTGTATTCAAAGTGGCACAATGGCTGTCCGGCTTTCACTATGGCCATGGGACACTCAGCATCCTGGGAAGTGGTATTACCATTTTGGCAGCGAGGGCCGGTTCTTCCTGGAGGACATGTGCAGCGGTAAGCATTAATGTCGTCGATGCAGGTCAAGCCGACGGCGCAGGGCGAGGACTGGCACTCATCGATGTCTGAGAGAGACACAGAGCAGGAAAATCATGAAGAACACCGATCATAATTTTGTAAACCCCAAGATAATCTTTAAAATGCATTTTCTGCCTGACAACTCAGTCAACAACCCACCGATTTTCAGTTTAAAAGATACAAAACAGTAAAAGTAGCAAAATTCTCACGCTGAAGCCACAAGAACCACTCAAAGAATAAAAGGAATTTGCTACATGTCAGAGATGTTGGTCAGCTCTTCCAACTGCTGAGGTTTGGAAGCGATTAAGCCAAAGATCTCCTAAAAGCCTGTTTCCCTTCGTGTGTCAGATACAGGTCAAAGAATGGCAGATGTATATTTCTAACATGTATAGGTAAGGAGCTTGCAGCCAATTCAAGCTAACAGTGTTTGCTGCAGTCAAATTGAATTTAAAGATGACAAAGGAAGAAGTCAGGCAGGAAATGAATGAAATTGATGAGAAATCGCGTAATAAAGAGGAAAAAAGTATTGCGAGTTAAACAGTATAGTACATAAATGGAAGGGTCAAAGGTCAACACTCACTGATTCTACAGTCTGGGCCGGCAAACCCTG
The DNA here is from genome assembly GCA_015108635.1 of Andinoacara biseriatus. Classification (NCBI taxonomy): domain Eukaryota; kingdom Metazoa; phylum Chordata; class Actinopteri; order Cichliformes; family Cichlidae; genus Andinoacara; species Andinoacara biseriatus. The sequence goes on from VUQJ01043051.1 coordinate 4,875, forward strand.
GAGCACATTCACATCGATACCAGTTGTCCCCATCAATGCAGGTGCCACCGTTATAACTGCAGGAGCCCAGAAATGATAACGCAGACGTTTATTACAGACGTGCTGAGCTGGAAGCTGAATCATAGACTGAGAAACGTTTGAAAACATGTGCATTTATGGTGTGAATTTGAACATCCTGGGTTGCATCGTGCAAATCATCGCGTTCACTAAGGTGAAAGTTGGCCGCCTGGCCGGTGGGGTGTCAACAATACATCAGCTGATGGGCTAAAAATGTTTCTCCAAATGTGATCACTGCTGAAAGGAGCTGAGGGATGACAGATAGCTCAAAATCAAATGTATTGTCCAGATATACTAAATATACTTTCTCGACATCGGAGCGTGTGACAGAGCTTCTGTGGTGTCCTGTTGTGTTTCTGAACGTCTCACTCGTAAACGTCCATTTAACTCACCAGGGATGAGGACTGCAGTTGTTGGCATCTGGAAAAATAAAGCAAAGAAATCTTGATGTGGACTCACGACGTCGTTTCAGTCCAACAGCTACACAGCAGAACATGATTTCCAACCACTTTTAAAGGGGACATACTGTGTGTTTCCATACATTTTGTAATATATACCGTTAATTATGGTGCATAGTAATATTATCATTTATATACTGTAGCAGTAAAAAATACCCCGTCATACTTCTAGCCTGTAATTTTAATGAAACCGTGACATCTATCCAACATGCACACTCTGATGAAAGCATCAGGAGCTCAGGGTTCAGTATCTTGCCCGAGGATACAAGCAGGCACGCAGACTGAAGCAGCCATCGATCGAACCACCAGCCTTTTGATTAGTAGGTGACCTGCTCTACCTCCTGAGCTACAGCCACCCACTGTATGTGCAAATAATCCATGTGTGCCTAAACTTCGGGCTTTAAACTGTGCTAAACGCTCAGGTTCTGTTTCTTCTACTCTTGCCTCTCTATGATGAAATTAAAATAAGTCTGATAAATAAGCAAAAAATAAGAAATCAGCAAGGGGACACATACTTTTTCACAGCACTGAAGCTATATAACTCAACTGAGCAAACCACTGTCTTGAGCAGTATTATCAAATAACTCATCTGAAGCCCTGGCTGTCGAATGCTTTCCATTTGCAAATGAGTCCTTCAGCTAATAGTATGAAATAATTAACAACAGATCCATGCAGCACAGATAAGTTAGAACTGGCTGTTTATCGTGTGGTCAGTATTGGGCATTGACTCACTGTGGCTGCAGATGGCACCCTCCCAGCCCTCCTTACAGATGCAGCTGAACGAGTCTCCGTCCACCACACAGGTTCCCCCATTCTCGCAGGGACTCGGCAGACAGCTGTTGTTCTTCACTGGAGACACCCGTAGCACTGTTAGTGGCCTCAGTGACATGGAAGCAAGTTAAGGAAAAATCTATGCTGCCATACTGACCGATGTTACAGGTGGATCCTTCCCAGCCCGCAGCACAAAGACACCTGAAAGTATCTCCTTCATCAGAGCAAGTTCCTCCATTGCTGCACGTCGCCTCATCACACTGACTCTCTCCTGAAAGTACAGCTTCAGTGAGATGAAGTTCAATAGGTGCACCGCAGGCTGGATCCCTGCACATTACTTTTTTTCAAAACTATACGACTGTTTCATACAGATGCTGTTTTTCAAAATAAATGTCCTGAATTATGTTAGCTATATCTGTTTATTGAAATTATGTACAGATATTCTGTACTTAAGTAGGAGTGCAGATACTTGTGTTAAAAAATACTCTAGTAGAAGCTGAAGTGCTGATGCAAGTACTCTGAAATATACTCAAAGAAGTAGCTCTTTGAGGGATGTTTCTTCCAGCTATTTTTGTGTAAAGCTCACTGACCCTCGTGCTATATTAATATAGTTAGTAATAATAGACAACTGAATTCAACAAGATGGGAGCAGATGTTTCACAAACTGTCTCGGCTGATTTCCACACTGACAGTTACTGTTTATACTGACAGCATACAGCTGGTATAAAGGTGGAATGAATCTCAGCATCATCAGCTTAAATTCAAACTCATCTCTGCTGCACTGATGTAACACAAAGCTTTACTGTAAACTCACCACAGCACAACAAACTGACCTGTTTATCCTGCACTAAACAGAAACAAGGATGCAAAGAGACAAACTAATGAGGAAAGCTGGAGCCAGACTGGACACACTGGGAGAGGAGGTGGAGAAAATGCACACTGAAGACATTAAAAACGTTCCTCAACAACTCTGATCAGCCACTTTATAACATCTTTATGGAACAATCATCAGTACTGGGAGACTCCTCTCTCTGCTGTAAAATACAAAGAATCAATCGTACCCGCAGCCATCAGGCTTTTCAACTCTCATACAAACAGCAGATGAGCTGTCAGACTTATGAATTTCCCTCTGGGATAAATAAAGTTATTCTCATTCTTATTATTATTACATTATTAGATTATTTTTCTTATGCAATGAAGTACAAGTCAATCAAAAAGGAAAGAGGACGATAAAGTCAGAGTATAGAAAGAAAAAGGAAAAGAACAAGATTGTTCACAAATGAGTACAATCACAGATCCAGACTCACAGCTCGTCTTGAGTCACACAGACACACACACACACGTGTGCAGCACTTACGTGAGTTACAGGTCTTTCCTTTCCAGCCGTTGGAGCAGCCGCAGTGGAAGTCACTGATCAGATCTCGACAGACGCCCTGATTCTGACAGGGTTCAGAGATGCAGTCATCAACATCTGTGAGGACACGACCAAAATATTCAAACTTCTTGAATATTGAAATGGCTGAGGATGAGGAGAGAGGAAGAACAGGGAGCGCTCACTGTTTTGGCAGCTGGGTCCGTCCCAGCCTTCAGCACAGATACACTGATACTGATCGACTTTGTCTATGCAGGTTCCTCCGTTCAGACAGGGGGCGCTCTCACAATCATTTACATCTAAGAAAGAGGGAAGAACATTATTATATTTTATTATGATTATATATCAATTTTAGATTTAATTAACTGAATCAGAAGATGGACTCACTCTCGTGGCAGTAGGTCCCTGTGAATCCTCGCTCACATTCACAGCTAAACTGTCCTCCAGCGTGACTCCGACAGCGGCCATGCGGGCCGCACACACTGGATGAAATCAAACGCACCCCGGCCGGTGTGCTGTTGGCTGCCACTTCCACTGTGCAGCTGTCAATCACTGAGAGAAGTTTGATAATACATTAATGTAAGAGGTGACAGGAAATGGCCTGAAAGTGACAAAAAGACATTACGAGGACATTTTCAGGGATGAGGAACATGGATGGGAAAATATTACAGTTTTCTGTAGCAATATGATCATACAAAGCCTGGATACATGTGAGTTGATCAAATTAGATTTTAAATTTAGAGCTGAATTAAATAACATTTTAATGTTTCACAGGATATGGTAGATTCTGTAAGGGGCAACTGCTCCTCAGTCAGGGTTCATCAGGGTTCTAATTAAAGAGATTTTGGCGGTATAAAGTGTCAGATATTGGACGGTGAAATCAGGGCTGCACCATTTAGTAACTTAAACATTTGCATGTATTCATTGAAAATAAAAAGAATATATAATTTCACATGAAAAATTGAATTCATTAAAAAGAGGCCAGCCTGCAGCCTCCACCTCAGGCGTACATGAGGCCAACTAAAGGTCAGGCTGCAGCACCTCAGTCGCATGTTGCTGAAAGCAGAAGAGGGAGAAATACCCATATACACCTGAAGGAAACCACTCAAGAGGTTCTTTTACTACCCGTAAATAGATCTCGGTCTTTAAATCTTGACTGGGGCTTTTAAAGAGAGGCAAAAGAACCCCACTGTAAAGGAAAGTGTTCACTTTATTTAGAACACAAGATGAAACAAGAGCTTTGCTTCAGATGATCTTATTTTCATTATCATTTAAAGCCAAAACCAACACTGAAATCAAAATCCAATGAATTACCCCTCCCGACATTAAACGATATGAAGAGTGACCGAACACTTAATGTGAACCTTTGCAGAGGGCTGTGCGGCAGTGGTCCTTCAGCTGGGAACAGTTCTTGCCCTCGTAGTCTTCAGGACATTTACAGATGTAGCTGGCTGCCAGGTTGAAACACGTGCCACCGTTGTGACACGGCGTGTGCAGGCAATAATCAATATTTGACTGCATAGAAAGAGAGCAAATAAAGAATTAGGCTTCAGGCAACGCCTGTCAAACGCACATCTACCTGGAACCCACCTTCAGACAAACAATGTGAGACGCACAATGACCAGCTGAACAAAATATAACAGCAGACTTGTAGAAGAGTCACAGGACTCAGATCAGTTACATTTATTTTGGTCCAAGAGACTTCAGAGTGAATGAGACAAGAAGTAGTTTTTAAAACTGTCCTAAATTAAATCAGGCGACTGAGAGAACGACGATGCCATTAAACTGTCTGTGTGCACATAATTCTGTTTTCATTGTATATCCAAGATTTAGAAACTGTTTCACTAAAACTTTCCAACCCTCCCAAACTCGTGGATGCTGCTCAGAGCCAGAAGCCAACATATCAATCATGGACAAAACTTAGCAACAGCTCACCTGACACCGGCCTCCAGAAAAACCCTGCGGACACAGGCAGTGGAAGCCATTAATGTCATCACGGCAATGCCCGCCATTAAGGCACGGTGCACTAGCGCACTCGTCCACATCTTTCTCACAGTGTTCCCCGCTGAAACCCGGAGCGCACACACACCTGTAACCATTAACCAGGTCCTGAACAAGACAGATGCACAATTACTACCGTTTATGTTCAGCTGGGAAATTAGAAAGTTTAGAGACATCTGATCTGCTGTTGTCATGGCAGCCTGCCACATGTACACACACACACACACACACACCATGCAAGCCTCACTTTTTGCTATTTACAGTATATCTATACATTAAAAGTCAAGTTTTCTAACACACATTTTCACAGTTTTCAGTCAAATTTAAGCAGATGTAGTCCAGAAAAGTAACCAGTAAATGAGCCAAAGAAGAAAATATATATATATATAAGTGAAGCTTGCCTTGCATGTAGCTCCATTCTGACACTGGCCGCGACAGTCGTTGATATCTGCAGAAACAACAACAAAGCTGTCTCAGAACAATTCAGTTACAGCAAAACTAATGGACCATTGTACGACTCCGCTCTGACTTCACACCAGCTTACAGAGTGTAGTTCACTAATGTTTCATATTTGGTTGAGTTCAGACACAACACAAACCAACTACCAACTAAGGTGAACACGTTCATATAAATACAGCACAAGTGTGACATAACAGACTGCCAGCACTTGTTGGTAAGAAACCAGTAATAAAATAAAATGATGTACATTTATATAGTTCTTTTCTAATATCAAGCCAAATTCACATGTATATACACATATAATTCACCTTACCCTTTGATCTTAAATGCTTCAGCTATCTTGCATCTCCACCTAAAGACAATTTAGACTCACCAATTAACCTAACGAGCACATCTTTGGACTGTGGGACAAAGCTGGAGCACCCAGACCGAACAAACTCCACACAGAAAGGTCCCAGGTGACTAGGAGATTCAAACCAGAAACCTTCTTACTGTGAGGTGACACCTGCGGTTCAGCTCTTCTAATCATTCATTAAAAAAAATACAGTACCTGTCAAAGTTTTTGACTGGTACTGTATCTTCACATCAAACACATGTTGCTGAGGATTCTGATTTTAAACCTAATTTTTTTTTCAACTCTTCAATTTGGAGTAAAACCTCCTCAAGCCAAGTTAAAAAACACAGGTTTACAATGTTTAGGGATGGTTAGGGATGGGTTAGGGTTTAGGGGTTGGGGTTAGGGGCATCAAGGATACTGCTCTAGCTGCCCCTTCCCATTTGTTCCTCTCTTACGAATTGCGTCTCTGCTAGGTTTTACTCACTCCTGTCACAGTTTAGGCCTGTCCAACCAGGGAGGCACTCGCAGAAGTATCCACCAATGAGATTTCGGCAGGAATTGGCATTGACGCAGGGTCTATTGTTGCATTCGTTGGCATCTGAAACGAAACAATAAACAAGAGAATAAAGAGACTAGTGAGGAAGGATGGCTTCCGGCAGGAGGTTAAGGACCGCCATCTGCTGGTCCTGATTTAGTCGTGGCTATGCCGATGGCTGACTTACGGAGGAAAATGACAGATGGTATCCTAAAAATTAGTCTAATAAAATGCAGCTGGAATACAGGAACAATAAAATGCTGCAGTCCTTAAATAAGTTTGAGACAGTGATTTGGCTAATTAATTTCATGGACTAAATTGAACTCCAAAATATCAGCAGATTTAACAGAAATGGTCACCTAATTTTAAAGTGTGGCAGCAGATAGCATAGATTGAAAGATCTGGTAGCCTTTGAATCTGGGAAAGGTAAGGTCCAGTACTGTCATGTACTTTGTTGCTGTTGTGGGTAGACTTGTGGATCCCTTTTTTTTTGCTGTGTTTGGAAGTATTGCAACCAAAGCCCAGTTGATGTCAGTTGGTCTATACCAGCACAAATGTTGAAATCAGTTTATATCTTCAAATATGTGAAAAAAATTTAAATAACTTTTTCCAGGAAGAAATGGTATAATTCAGACATGTCAGCTGGTTAGTGTAGCAGAGCAGCTACAGTTCCTACCTGAAGCAGAGTAAGTCGTGCCCTCACATGATTGTCAACTAGTTTAGGAAATATTGCTGACTACGTTTTTTTGTCTTTTCAATAACTAACATACGGTACATTATATACGGTACACATACCGTATATATAAACTTATCAGCCAATACATGCTTCAGTTGCTTTCATCATCAAACCAGCCAAACGATCATCTAACCACTCAAAGAATCAAATGTAAACCCTGTTAAACAGTTGTCAGTGTTGTTTTCTTACAGGGTAGCAAGCAGCACCTGTAAACAGTGACTGTGGCTGAGAGCATTGAGCAGTGGCAACCAGATGCTAATCCAGGGCCAATAAGTCAAATTAACCAGCCACAATTAGACCCCGAGGAGCATGTGCTGCGGTAGTAAGCCTCCAAACCACACCCATTCCTCCATGGATCACTATGGATATTAGAAAAATCTCAGGATCTTTCTGAGCTTAGGATGAAAAATAAGTAAAATAAGAAATTTCCACAATGGAAGGAGTGAATGCCCCACCACCACCACCAAAAAAAAGGTGCACTGACCAATGAGGCAGGTCTTTCCAGTCCACTGAGGTGGGCACAGGCATTTGAAACCATTTACCAGGTCCTGGCAGGTTCCCCCATGACTGCAGGGGTTCACCAGACACTCGTCAACATCTGAAAAACACAGATAATGTTTATGAAGCTTCAGTAGAGGTTTAAAAAGGATCAAATATATGTTAGAAGGAGGGAAAGGTCTTACTGATGGAGCAAGATGGTCCAGTCCATCCGGGGGCACAGTGACATTCAAAACCTTGACTGGTCTCTGCGCAACTTCCTCCATTTAAGCAGGGGCTGGACAGGCAGGCATGGTCCACTATAGAGACATGTATATAGATGTGGTCAAAAGTTTACATACACGTCATGGACATGAATGTCACTGTATTTTGGGGTTCTTAATGACTTCTTTGAATGGTTCCTTTTCCAGGTTGGAATGATTACACATCATTCATCACTTTAAAAGACAAGAATCAGGTGCACAACTTTAAAATCATTTAGAATTTTCTCTAATTCACACAGGGCCAAACGTATACACACACACCCTTTAATATTTGGTCAATTAACACTCCAACTCCAACTTCACTTTTTTTGCTCCCTCTTCACCGTAACAGACCAGTCCAGAGTCCGCATCACTGCAGACAGCCATGATCTGTCTGTCGATCTCCCCTTCCCTTTTCCAGTCACTTGTGAACAAGACCCCGAGATACTTGAACTCTTCCACGTGGGGCAGGAACTCGTCGCTGAGCGAGAGATGATTCTCATGCCAGTTGCTTCACACACAGCTGCGAACTGGTCCACTGCAAAACTAGAGGCCACCACCTAATGAAGCCAGGACTGCATCATCCACAAAGAGCAGAGAGTTGATTCTGAAGCCACCAAGGCAGAAACCATATGCCTACGCCTAGAAATTCTGTCCATAAAAATTATGAGCAGAATCAGTGACAAAGGGCGGTCCTGGCAAAGTCCAACACCCACAGGAAATGTGTCAGACTTATTGCCCGCTATATGGACCAAGCTCTCACTGCAGTTGTACAGGGACTGACTGGCCTGCAACAATGGGCCCCAAACTCCCACAGGACTTCCCACAGGATACCCCGAGGGATGCATTTGAATGCCTTCTCCAAGTCCACAAAGCACATGTAGACTGGATGGGACACTTGAATATCCTCGAGAGGATAAAGAGCTGGTCCAGCGTTCCATGACCAGAACAAAAACCACATTGTTCCTTTTGAATTTAAGGTTTGATTTTTCCCGCACCCTGGCAAGGACTTCACCGGGGAGGAACCGCCGAGGAACCACCTCAGTGACCTCACCCCAGTGATTGGCGACTCATCCCCTTCATTCCCAGACTCTGCTTCCACTACAGAAGGCGTCAGTGGGATTAAGGAGGTCTTTGACGTATTCCTTCCACCACCTGACTATAATGTCAGTTAAAGTCAGCAGTACTCCACCCAAATTTTAAACTGCCTGACGGTTTGCCAAAATTGCTTCAATGCCATCCGAAAGTCTTTTTCCATGGCCTCACCAAACTCCTCCACCACCCGAGTTTTTGCTTCGGCCACCACCTGAGCTGCATTCCACTTAGCCTGCCAGTACCTGTCAGCTGCCTCCCGAGTCCTACAGCCCGATAAGACTCCCTCTTCAGCTTGCTGGCTCCCTTCACCCCCGGTGACCACCATCTGGCTTGGGGGTTACCACCACGACAGGCGCCAACCGCCTTGTAGCCACAACTCTGAGCAGCAGCCTCCACAATGGAGGTGCAGAACACGGTCCATTCTGACTCAATGTCCTCAGCCTCCCTCTAAATGCTGTCGAAGTTCTGGCAGAGATGGGAATTAAAGATCTCATGGACTGAGGCTTCTGCCAGGCGTTCTCAGCTCCTCTCTTCACCCGAGTGTCCAGAACATACAGCTGCAAATCTGGTGACAAAATCAATCATCGACCTGTGACTTAGGGTGTCCTGGTGCCAGGTGAACTTTTGGACATCCTTATGTTCGAACATGGTGTTCATTATGGACTAACAGTGGTTTTCACAGAAGTCCAATAACAAAACACCATTTGGGTTCAGACCAGGCAGGCCGTTCCTTCCAATCAGTTCTTACTGTCATTGGCCACGTGAGTGTTGATGAAGTCACCAGATGGAGCACCCTCGAGTACCCTGCCCAGCGACTCCAAAAAGGGTGGGGACTCTGAATTGTCATTCAGAGGGGATACAAGAATACCCACCCCAGCTCGCCGCCTCTCACCAAGGACAACTCCAGCCTGGAACAGAGTCCAGCCCGTTGCCAGGAGACTGGTTCCAGAGCCCTGGCCATGCATTGAGGTAAGCCCAACTATATCTAGCCAGTATCTCTCAACCTCACGCACTAGCTCAGGCTCCTTCCCCACCAGAGAGGTGACATTCCATGTCCCAATAGCCAGTCTCAATAGCCGGGGATCGGTCTGCCGGGGCCTCAGCCCTTGGTCACCACCCGTCACACACTGCACCCGACCCCTACAACACCTCCTGCACATGGTGGGCCTACAGGAGGGCAGGCCCATGTTGTCTCTTCAGACTGCACCCAGCTAGGCACCATGCGCTAATGCCTGCCCACCAGACACTCTCCCTCGAGCTCCCTCCCCAGGCCTAGCTTCAGGCAGGCTAAACAGTTCCCTTGTTGGCATTTCCGTAGGGGTCTTACCTAGGACCAATTTGCAATGGGAGACACAACCAGGGGGGACAAGCCCGCAGACAACATAGCTCCTGGGTCACTGGTTCACACAAATCCCTTTACCACGATAGGGTGGCGGTGCACAAATGAGAACTCTTGTTTTTTGAAGTCGTCAAAGAAAAATATTTTTAAAAAAAGTATTAAAAGCCCCAAATTACCATGACAGTAATGCCGACGATGAGTGTATGTCAACTTTTGACACTAATTGAGTAACAAAAATGGAAACTTTATCTTTTAGGACCCTTATAGGTTTTAAGGGCTTTTATAAAGAAGACCCTGGAATCTGGCTAATCCTGCCTAATAATACTTCTTGGAAACGGGCTCTAGAGTGGAATATTTTCTGACTCCCAGACCCTCGACCTTTGACCTGGCTTTTCTGCAGCTCCAAACTACATGACAGAGATCACCCAGAGCAAGCAGATCCTTCATGTGGTTTTTCGGGACATGAATTCAAAGAGCTTTTTACTTCTCTTTTCTAGTCATCACAGGCAACCATCAAACCTCGGCCTCCCTCACCTCTCTGACAGTTGATCCCAGAGAAGCCTTCAGGACAGGAGCAGTGATGTTTGTCTGGTCCCGTGTTGCTGCATGTTCCTCCATTCAAACACGGCTGCCGTGTCCCGCATGTGTTCAGGTCTGCAGGACAAATGAAAACTTGATAGCCAAGTGGTAAGAGGGCCTTAATAATGTTGAAAACCAATAAAGAGGATTTCTTCCTCTCCCCTCAGGCCCAACCAGTCACAGCAGATGACTGCCCCTCCCTGAGCCTGGTTCTGCTGGAGGTTTCTTCCAGTAAAAGGGAATTTTTCCTTCCCACTGTCACCAAGTGCTTGCTCGTAGGGGGTTGTTTTGATTGCTGGGTTTTCTCTGTAATCATTGTAGGGTTTTTACCTTACAAAACCAAAATACAAAAAACAAAAATAAAGCACCTTGAGGCAACTGTTTGTTGTGATTTGTCGCTATATAAATAAAATTTATTTAAATTAAACTTTTCTACTATGTCAGGATTTGAACCCAAACTCTTTGTCCAACCAGGTGACATTTTATCAAAAAATAAAATAAATATAATAAAATAAGAAAAGCGTCAAGGTGTCATGGCTCTGGGCCAGTGGCCCAGTGCGTTTAGCTCCCTTTTGTGTAGTCCTGTATTTGTTTTACTTTTCGGGTTGTGCTTCTTTGTTCTTTTTACAGTTTAGTGTCTCAGTTTGTTGTTTGGGTGTTCTGTTAGTTAGTTATTTGTATGTTATTTGGGTTTCCCTTTGTTTGTGTCCCTGTGTCTTGGCCCTTTTGTATTTAGTTTCCCTTCCCGTTGTTTCTTTGTGTGGCGTTGAGGTTTCCCTTTCCTTAGCCTTAAGAGTTTAGTTTCCCCTCAGTCTCCCTCCCTTATGTTGGGGTGCCTCTTGTGTTGTTATTCCTCGTGTTCTGTTAAGTCTGTGTGCGCATCATGGTTGCTCACGGTTGCTCACGGTTGCTGAAAAATCTCAAGTGACGCAACTCTGGTGGTTCAATTCCTGGCTGCCACCAGCCTTCCGATTAGTCGATGACCTGAGCCACAGCCACCTTGTGTCAGAAGTTAGTAGGTGCCATCACCTATAGCATTTATTTCAGTCTCAAACTAGTCATAGTCTCCTGAGATACTGGTAGCTCAGGAGAAAGAACATCACTGAAGTGAAAGTTACTGGAGGTTGAAGGTCTGCCTTTCTAAAATGGAAGAACATAATGTTTCTGTCTCTATGGTAGCTACAGACTGACACCCATCCATGCAAAAAGATTATTGCCAAAACAAGCATCACTATGATCTGTTGCATATTATCCAATGGGTTAAAGAGTCAATGAGGACTTCCTCCAGTGGGGCAGGATAGTCACTGATTGTTCTGAGGGGAGTGGTGGCCAAAGGGGAAGCAGCAGGTTCATCACTGAGTGGACGCTGGTTCAAATCCAACAGTTATTTACTTTTATAAAATAATTTGTAAGGGTATAAATTGAAATCAATTATTGAAACAGTGTATCTATTTTATTATTTCCACTGTAAGGTAAGCTGTTGTTTAAGTCTAATTAATGCCCCCTAATGTGACGAGGACATGATTTGTGTGTACCTTTGTCACACAGCTGTCCTCCATAGTTGGTGTCACAGAGACACTGCCAAGGCTCCACACAGTTGCCATGAACACAGCCAGGATGAGGGATACACCGATCGCAGTAATCCCCCTGCCAGCCGTACAGACACCTGAGACACACACAGATAGTCAGCACTGGTGATGGATGCTGTTGCACAATCCAAGGAGCTTAAAAAAAAAAAAGCATTCAAAAACACTAAGAAACGTTCATGATCAGCTTTAAATAGCAGAAACTAAAGTGATTCGCTGATAACGTACGTATTTATGTAAGTGTATCATTTTCTGTCATTCTCTGTTGGCAGCATTTTTATTACAAGTTAATAGAATTATATTTGCTATGAATTGAAGCAGTTTTGTCAATAAAATGACAAAACAAAGAATGCTTCGTTCCCACATCCCACAGTGACATGTTCAGATGCTAAAGCCCTCACATTTGTTAGCCAGAATCAGCGCATGACTGCCAAGCAGATCAGCCAATCAGGGTTAGGGTTAGAAAAGAGAAAGAGATGAATAGAGACAGAAAAAGTGTTCTGGGGGATTTAAAAAACAAAATACTTGGTTAACCTCTAAAGAGTAGAATTTTTTTTGTTCTCTTTACTTCCCAGTCAGGGCCAGGTTACTGCTGAGCATGTGATTCACAATCTAACTAAAACTACAAATCAGTGTTGTGTGTGTTTTCTCACCTGCACTCTCCGGGCACTTTACAGGATCCGTGTTCTGTGCTGCAGCCCTGTCTGCAGATTGCTGCACAGAGACACAAACAATAAGCAGCAGTGAGCATTGAACTCAAACCACAAGTTTCAGCTGTTTGATGCAAATGAAAACTAGTGTCAAAGGCCCTCCGAGAGGCTCACCGGTGTTGCAGTCTGGCCCCGACCAGCCCTCCAGGCACGTCTTGTTGCCGTTGTGGTCACACTCATAGTGGCCGAAGAAGTCATCTCGCGGCCGGCAGAACTTGTTGCATCCAAAGCCATAATAGTGCTCGTCACAAGTTAGACGAACCTGAAAGTGAAACTGAGCGACCGGGCCAGCGTGTTTCACACTGTGCCACTGTGGGCCGGGGCTGATCGTGCCAGAGTGGAAAGCTTTCTCGATCACAGCCCCACCAACACCTGTGAAGGCAACAGTTTAGATTAGAGACGTGAACGTGAGAAAGCATTAGTGCTTCACTGCCCCAGATTTGGACTCAGCAGATTCTGCACTACTGAAAATAAATACATTAAAAATATTTTGTGGGGACATTCATGTTTACCAAGACAGTTGAATTGAATATTGAATTGAACAGTTAAAGAAACGACACTGAAAAAGGCTGCCTGCCGAGAGACTGAAAATGCTGAGCTGCTTTGTGGTATTTCACCAGCTGGGTGAAAAGTGTGGTCAGGCTCAAGCGAGGCATCAGTTTAACCAAAGGGCAGCTGGACTGAAACAGCTGAATCCAGAAAACATCCAAGAGGTTAACACCATCGGTCTGAAAGCAAACTGTGACACTTCACATCATAATGGAGAATTTGCAAAAAGTGCTAAAAATGGCACCACGGTAGCAGATCTGAAAAATAGTTTACCTCAAAAAAAGTTGGATCCAGTCCATCCAGGATATTTGAGCAAATATTCAAACCTGGCACCTCATTGGTGATTGCGCTGTCTGAGCTGTGGTGCCAACAGCTGCCTGAGAGTGAATCTGAAGACCAACCTGCCTCCACAACTTCCTACAGCAACAGCATAACGGAGCTTATTCTGTTCTTGTAGGAAGACTGTACGAAGGCTTTTTATCTAAACAATGTTAAAATGACCCGATCCTGGTCCAGCAGACAGTTACAGACCTGTCAGTGGACAAACATAATGAATAATGCAGGACACGTAGTCCAAACGCATTCAAATTACTTATATTTTAATGCATATTTGTTTACCCTTCAATTTAAAAACAAAAGCCCGAAAATCATGATTTTTCACAAGTTACAGCACAGCCACAAAAGTTCAATCAAAGTACTTCAAATGTATTTTAATCATGAACAAGTATTATTTTTAGATCATTTGATGAATACAAAGCATATTTTGATGGCAACAGATTTAATTTTGGGTTTAAGATGGACCCCAGGACATTATGAGCTTTAACTGTGAATCTGAGTGGAAGAAGTAAAGGCACTTTTTTGTTTTCTTCAAATTTAAACTTGACTATAAAAGCAGCCATCATCGTTTTCAGCTCATAGCTGACATTAGAAATGAAACAGCGGCTTAGTTCCACATCATCCTGCAGACGCCCTCTTTTTGCTCTGCTTTTGGTCTCCGCCTGTTGATATGCTTCACTGTCTTTACCAACTTATCTCCAACTGTGTCTGTCTGCTGTGTAATGCGAACCAAAGTCTGTCCACTGTTTCAGAAAACTGCTAAAAATGGAGACCAACAGGACTGCAAATGTCCTGGAAAACTGAAGCTTGAGGCAAAAAAGAGGCTAACAGGTTCCGACTTGGTGATTTCTTTCCCTTTAATTTGCTTCATTGTTACAAACAACACTGTTTTATTTGAAGGGGATCTGAGTAGAATCATGAGAGCAAGTACATCATAGCATTTTGAGCATTTTGAGCTGCTACCTGATGTGAACCACAGTAACAGAATAATGCAGGTGTTCATTACAGGCCACACAGGCTGGGAGCACTTAGCTTGCTGATGCTAAACTGAGACAGTCAATATTTGCTCTGTCCTCATTAGACTTCTCAGAAGTTCCAGTCTCAACCTTTCAGCTCTGTTTGTCTGCAGCATAGTTTGAGCAAACCTTCCAAATCTCACACAAAGATTCAGCAGTGCAGCTAAACTGGCAGGCAGCATATTTCTGGGTTGATGTTTGGCCTAAGATTAAAGAGACTCCCCTCCATCACTACCATCCTCACTGTCTCACTGAAGCCCACCTGGGCTGACCTCAGCCGACTTCACACCGGGCCTATAATGGTTTCTCGTGGGACGCCAAATACAGCACAGAGCCAACACTCTCGCTGACCACCTCACTGGCTGCAGGGTGATAAACAGAAGCTTAAACTAAATTTGCCAGCTTCCCTCCACCCACACACACTCTTTACTATCAGTTTTCTGAATGGGACTCACCTATGGCATGTAAACACCTTCACCAGCTAGTGTAAGAGGCTTTATTCTATTGCTGCAATAGACATTAGAGAGAATGATGCACTGTTCCTGTGCAATTTTCAGATGCAAGCAATATTTTTTTCCACTTCTTGCAAGATAATTTTTTTGTTCAATATCCTCTTTAATGTGGCGTCTGTATGGTA
>VUQJ01043060.1:0-13720 GCA_015108635.1 Andinoacara biseriatus
ATGAGTGCTCCTTAAGTTGGTCATCAGCTTGCCCAGATTCTCCTGTAGATCAGCATCATTAGATAATAGGTTAACAATATTTAAACAAGGATTTTTAAAAAAAAAATTTCTAGAATATAAATCTATACATACTCTGAAAAGAGCAGACACAGTCTGGAAGGAACCACCCTTCTTCTTACCAGCCTTCTTGCCACCAGCAGCCTCTGTTTTCATAAACAGTGAATTCCATTAGTGAAACTTAATAAATATTGTATAGGTTTAGTGTAGTGTTGTAATGACTAAATGTATCTCTATGAAGCAGCATTTGTCTTAAATCAAGTGTAATAGACAGTTTCATACCCCTAAATAGAAACTAAATGTACGTCATTTAAAATCAAAATCAAAATACACAATGATTATATCCCTTACAGTATATGGTTCATATTTACTTTTTTCAGTCACTGTTTTGTAGCTTTAATAGAGAGTAATATATGAGTTATTTATTGGAAGTGCCTAATTACAAATATATTCATGTTTCACACTGTATACATTAGTCTGCAGTACGCTCATCATAGTTATTAGAGAAATGTGTATCATCTGTACTGGATACTGGAGTTTCTGATCATTCTCATTTCTTACCCTCAGCTCCAGCATGGGATGCATATAGTAAGCACAGCAGTTTGTTTGAAGACTTCTGGTAGAGCTGAACAACTGAGTCATTCAGTGGGTCCTTGTTCTTGTCCAGCCAGCCAGTGATATTATAGTCCACTGTACCAGCATAGTGAACCAGGGAGAAGTGGGCCTCACCCTTGCCCTTTCCAGGCTTCGGCTTCTCAAAGCACTTGGTCTTGCCAAGATGCTGATCATGCAGCTTGTTCTTGAAAGTTGTGTCAGAGGCCTTGGGGAACATGCACTCCTCTTCAAGGATGGAGAAGATGCCCATTGGCTGAGAACAATTACATATTAAAATTTGAAAATTTTGAGGCAACATATGCATCCACATGTACATATCTTCCAGAGTAGCAGCTTACCTTCTCAATAAGCTCAATGCAGGCAGCCAAGTCCATACCAAAGTCAATGAACTCCCAATCAATGCCTTCTTTCTTGTACTCCTCTTGCTCCAGGACAAACATGTGGTGGTTGAAGAACTGTTGCAGTTTCTCATTGGTGAAGTTGATGCAGAGTTGCTCCAAGCTGTTGAACTGTAATTACACAAAGGTATTTAATTTTATCCTAAAATAGTGTTTTTCTTTGAAACTAATTTGATATTTCTCAATTGCTCACATCAAAGATCTCAAATCCAGCGATATCCAACACTCCAATGAAGAACTGTCTGGGCTGCTTTGTGTCCAGCATCTCATTGATACGGATGACCATCCACAAGAACATTTTCTCATAGACAGATTTGCACAGAGCCGAGACAGCATTGTTGACCTAGAAGAAAAGAAGTTAAATGTACTTTTCACAATAATAATAATTATAATACAATAATATATGTTCATATGTCAAAATGCTAATCTTTAAAAAAATTTCCTATAATTACCTGTGGTACGGTCTGACCTTTGGTCACCATCTCATTGCCGACTTTGACTCTTGGGTAGCACAGAGCTTTCAGCATATCAGCTGAGTTCAGGCCCAAGAGGTATGCGATTTTATCAGCCACTGATTGAGAAACAGAGATTAAAGGCTTTAAGGCAATCGGGAAATGTTTAGCTAGCCTAAATTGCAGCTTAATCTTTTTTGAATTAGTAGATTTGGTAAAGTTTGACATATTTACCCTCAGTGCCATCAGGTTCAGCCTGCTCCTCTCGCTGCTTCTGCTTGAATTTCATGTTACCGTGATGCATCACAGCACCGGTCAGCTTGTAGATGCCAGTTTTCTCTTCAGCAGTGAAGCCCAAGATGTCAATGGCAGTCTGCATTGCACATTAAAAGATAATAATTAACAGTTTTGTCATGCATATATACTTTTGAAGTCTGAGAACAATTATCAGCTGAGTCCTTACATCTGTTGCAATGAACTCCTCCACATCATTGATACTCTTGACAGTTACTTCACCCTGACTGATCATTGGGTAGTCAAAGGGGTTTGTGGTGATCAGAAGAGCCTCTAGAAGATCAGAAGAGATGCATAAATAAATGTTATTAAACTACAGTAAACATTCCATGTTTTGTTAATAGGTACCCAGGAGCTCAGGCTTGTGGCCAGTCATCAGCTGATAGAAGATATGGTAGCTCCTCTCAGCAGACAACTGGAAGGTGACACGGGACTTCTCCAGCAGATCTAAGAATAACAATTCAATAACAATTCAGATAACAATGTTCAACATGCATAACATCACACAGTGACACTGAACAGAATGTAAAAAAAAAAAAAAAACTTACATGTTTCAATGTCAGCTGAGGCCAGTTTGCCAGTGGTTCCAAAGTGAATTCTGATGAATTTACCCTAAACATTTCAGATTTAAGTTAACAGTTATATCGATAGTTTGCTTTAACATGTTATTCTTTGGTGTTTCAGCACTTACAAAACGAGAGGAGTTGTCATTCCTCACAGTCTTGGCATTACCATACGCCTCCAGCAGAGGGTTAGCTGCAATGATTTGATCTTCCAGGGAGCCCTAGATAAATTATGTTACAACATATTTTGTATATTGTAAAGAAATACTATACAGACAATTATCTGACTACGTTGTCAAGGAAACACAGTTATACCTGCATCTTGCCAGGTGTAGGCTCTGCCTTCTTGGATCCAGCCATTGCAATTATTGCAAAGTACTGGATGACACGCTTGGTGTTGACAGTCTTTCCTGCACCAGATTCTCCACTGGAGGAAGAAAGAGATAACTTGAGTTTCATTGTGTCTTTTTTTCATATCTTACATTCCAATTCTTTGGATATTACTCACGTGATAAGGATAGACTGGTTCTCACGATCTGAAAAAAACAATACCATACATGGTCAAAAATACTTGAAAAAAACCATAAAATGTGCTATGCCTTGTTTTGTGTGCCATGTCCATTTGTATATCTACGTTTGTATCCATGCATATTTTATGTATATTAATATGTTTCATATGTCCTTTTCTTAAAATAAACTTACCAGTGAGCATGAACTGATAGGCATTATCAGAGATGGAGAAGATGTGAGGTGGAGCCTCAACTCTCTTTTTGCCTCTGTATGCCACGACAACCTGAGCATCATACACAGGAAGCCACTTGTAGGGATTCACAACGACACAGAAAAGGCCGGAATAAGTCTGGAAAGTGAATTAAGTCCACAGATGTTATTGTACCCGTACTTGACGGCTATGTCAATTCAATAAGTGCTCCCCACTACAGAACAGTAGAGAACAGAAAACACAATCATTAAAAGCCTGTTAAACATAGTTAATTTGAAATTTGCTCTGATATAAATATGTTAAACACTAACATAGATCATCCATGATGCAAAACGCTCTTTGAGGTTATACAGCACGGCGGGCTCATTGAGATGGGTCATCATGGCCATGTCCTCTATTTTGTCAAACTTTGGAGGATTCATGGGGTGGATGTCGTCCTCTTTTACAGTGAGCGTCTTTATAGGAAAAACAATAAAACAAACAAAAACAAAAAAACAAAGGATGAAGTATATTATGAAATATATTAAATTAATTTGATCTGTTTTCCCAAGAAAGTTGAAGGGTCTCATTTTTTTTTTTTTTTTTAGCCCTGTTCACTTACCTTTCCTTTAAGTGTCTCAACAGTGGCTTTGCCACCCTCTTTCTTGATGAGTTTCCCCTTGACATACATCTCTTCAGGTTCAACCACAAAGTAGGCAGTTTTTGCATCAAATGGAGCAGTCTGGGCCTCGATCCTCTCCCTTTCTGGCTTGCGGAGATAAATGGACGCAGGGCCATAGGCCTCCATCTCTGCGTCTGTGCTCATTTTGGCACTTTAGTGGAGACTGACAAAAGGAGGAGTTAGAATTACTTTGAGCACATTTAATTCCAAATAATTTTAATTTACTATTTTGGGAAATATTTTTAACTGATTCTTATCATAACAATTTGGGAATTGTATAATTGAAGACACAACTCACCTCAGTTTATCCCTACTCAGTGGCTCAGATCTGTTGTTATCTGAAGATGCTTTTGAAGAAAAATATTGATTATAATGGAAGAGGACACAAACTCAACATATTTACACTTCTATGACCTGCAGAGCAACAGCAGTCGCATTGCATACAATTTTGGCCATGCAATCGTTCTTGGACTCACTGATCCATTCAACAAATTATAATTGTTAAAAAAACAATAATCACTCTAATTCATTCTAGTGTATTGCTAAATAAATTATTAAGTTATTTCAAGACAGCATTTTAGATTTCCTTTCCTTGAAAGGTACTACATGGGAAAATAGAACAAATAGAAGTTTTTAAATTTGAGTTCAGTAAACACACGAGCACTGACCTGTTGAGGATGCCTGTCAGTTCTTTGAGCAGACTGAAGTGGTTGCTTTTATACAGGCTGGAACAGCTTGGTCAGCAGAGGTCTGCCTCTCGATTTGGTCAAGCATCTCTGTCATTTTAAGACCCATCTTGCGGCATCATATGTTTGCTCAGCTTTTTATGTTCCAGATTTTATCTTGCTTAACTAACAAAATTGTTTTAATACAAGAATTATTTTTTTTTTAATTTATTCAGTCAAGCATGATCAGAATTTTATAGCAGTAAAAGTGAAACTGAAAATGAATAAATGAGCAAATTCAAGTTCTTTTATTGCACGGGACATTGTATAGATGTCATCCATACTGAATGATCAAATCATAACTATCTGGACAACATGTAAAGAATCGATCAAGGGAGTTGTGCTCTGACTTTCCTTTTTAAACCCATTAACTCTTTGCCCTTAGAAAGATGCATTGAAATGTCATTGGTATTGAGTGTCAGAGTTTGTCCACATTTCAGATATTTAAAAAATTACAGTAAAATTTAGTGTTGTTCACATGTCACATTGTTCACATGTTTACGTCACATTAAAAACTAAACAAGTAAGTGTTGTAACTTTGAACCAATCAAAGAAAATATATTCATTTTATAGAGAATGCAGTTTCTCGATAGTAATATTGTGCAATTTATTTTACAGATAAGCACTGGCCACAGCTTTAATTTGGCTCATAAAACATAAAAAAGTCAGTAATGTCTAACGTGTGCACTAAAATATATTGCTGTGCAATGAACATCATTTTTTAACCACAATTTTTATAATATAATATTCTCACAATAATAATAATAAATTGTTCACTCAAATAAAATTAGATTCTGACTTACTTGAAAAAGATTTTTATTGTGCGAGGCTGTCACTACTTACAAACACTATTAAACATGTTCTGAAGTACGAATGGGAATTAATTTTGGAGAAGCATCCATGTGGTGCTGGTATACAGTTGCAGTACGCTGGCACATCCATCCGAGTGGGACTTATTATAGGTCTTATCTCAGCCTGGTTGGGTAATGTTCTTCTAGTCCTTATAAGGCAATGTGTAATACCACTTGAACTTTATGGAAAAGGCCTTACATTCAGTTTTATTAGAGGACTATGAGATGTGCCAGTGTCCTGCAACTGTATACCAGCACCACTTGGGGGCTTCTCCAAAATGAATTTCCATTCCTGGCTGTGAACATGTTTAACAGTGTGGGTAAGTAGAGACAACCTCTGTCAAAGATCTTTATCCTTAGGCTACATTTGAGGTTGTTGCTGTTTTGGAAACTCAGTGTCCTTGAAAATCGTGACTCTCATTTTAAGAGTCCTGTAAACAACTGCCCAAATGCCTACATCTCTTCGCAGCTTTAAATATTTAACCTGACAGAGAACTGTATCATTTTAACTTGGTTCACAACAATTTTAGGTTTGAGATATTAAACATATATTTATTGAACATCTCTTTGTTCCATCTATTTCAGCACCTGTGCTGAAGCTATAAGACTTGTCAAGGGTTGCCATATCCCACTTTCACTGTACAGTGGTCTTTTGTCTGAACACTATGAGCAAATATGAACTGATTTTCACAGCTCCTTGTAAATTCATATTAGATACTTTAAGTACAAACCGAAAATCACATTTGAATTATATTTCTTTATTTAATCCATTTATTCCTTGATTGAACAAAAGGTCATATTGAGACCGTGTTGTCTATCTACTTTTGTACTTAAAGACAAATAAAGTTAAACGGTAGTAGTAATTTGGTTTGCACTTGGAATAAAGGCTGTTATTTTTATGAAAGAAAAATAGGCCTATATGTTTTTATTTTACACATTTTTTTTCAACTTTTATAAAATAATAGAATAGTGATAAAATTTTCTTCAGATGACTTTAGATTACATAACTTATCATATTTTCAAAGTTAACATTTTGCTAGATGGTGTTTCCTTGCAGTAGTTTATTCCTGGGGTCCATAGAGACCCAAGTTGGTAATCATTTTACAAATGCACAGTAAAATATTGGTATAAGATAGCCTACAGTGTGGCTGTCTCTAATTAGAGCCATAATGACCTGCTAATGTTTTGCATTGTACATATTTATGGACTAACATTTGCCTTGTGCTGACAGAAAACATGCCACCAGCAGAACTTGGCCTACAGCCATTTAAAGAAAACAGTTACACTGATTGTTGAAAGTAAAAGATTAAAATTTACACCCATAGCTCACCACTTTCCCAGATAGTTAAAAAAAACTACATTCATTCCAGTTGTAGTCATTTATGTTGATAAAATTCCCTAGCTTTTACATGTACCAGTCATTTAATTTGTATGTTTATATGCTTTATTATGTTTAAGCCTAAATTCTAGATAAATTGCGAAAACGTTTGACTTAAGATATAGATTTTATACGTAAAGAAAGTATAAAAATGTCTTTCAGGGGCGACGTACACAACAGCTCTTGCGAACTACAAACATTCCTTCGTTTGTAGTTCTTTGGTGACTTGCGCATGCGTACTCCTCATCCGGAAGTTCCAATGAAGTCTGCACGCCTTGAGTACGCAAGCTAGTGTTAGCTTGCTAAAGTTAGCTAAATTTTTATCCGGAACAGTCGTGTTTTCTGTGAAGAAATGAAAACATTAAACGGACAAACTGATGTCATATTTGTAAGTTACACTATACTGTATACTTTACCGCATATTTATCTGTGTTTATGGATAATAGGCGTTAGGTAGCGAGAATGAACTTTCTCTCCGCTTCCAAGCTCATTTACCAAAACTTCCACATTAGCTAGAATACAGTGATAACTATAGCCAAATACAACTGTGCTTAGACTTTTTAAATCCTGAACTTATCATTATTTAATGAGTTACTAACAATGAAAAAGCACCACTATGTTAACACTGTGCTGTTTGATTTCTGGATGCTAGGAGGACGACGATCTCCCTTATGAAGAGGAGATCATTAGGAATCCATATTCAGTCAAGTGCTGGATGCGTTACATCGAATTCAAACAGAATGGACCCAAATATACTCTCAATATGATATATGAGCGGGCTCTGAAAGAACTGCCTGGCAGGTAACTAACAAGGGAACGTTACAAAGAAAGCTATAAAGCAGATAGCTACGGATTCCACAAATTCTGCAGAGTATACTTTATTGTATAAGCTCTTGTGCAGGAACTATTTCCTTAATGTCTAACTGCCTTCCCCACTTCTTTTTGTAGCTATAAGCTGTGGTACAATTATCTGAGAGAGAGGCGAAAACAAGTCAAAGGGAAATGTATCACTGAACCAGCCTATGAAGAAGTCAATAATTGTCATGAAAGGGCACTAGTGTTCATGCACAAGGTAATCCTTCCTATAGATTTTAATGCTATGCCACTTGACTCTTAAAAATAATAATATATTTGGTCTGCGAGAACTTTGCTTGACACTAACCACTTGTCTTTATTTAAACTAGATGCCTAGAATATGGCTGGATTACTGCCAGTTCCTTGTGTCTCAGTGCAAGATCACAAGAAGTCGTAGAACATTTGACCGTGCACTTCGAGCTCTTCCTGTAACTCAGCACCCACGCATCTGGCCTCTGTATCTCCGCTTTGTCCGTAACTTGCCCTTGCCTGAGACGGCCATCCGAGTCTACCGCAGGTACCTTAAGGTGAGAGCATACTGCACAACTTCATGTCCACGCAGCAGTTGTCATTTAGGATGTCAAATAAAGTGATTTCGTATTTTACAGATTAATGTATTTGGACACTTTCGCAGTTGTCACAGTGTGCGTGATGTGTGTGAATGTACTCTATATTAGAAATTTCTGTAGCCTCTTAACCAGGTCAAATACAATGAATTTTCTCTTTTAGTCTTTTGTCTTAGACAGTGTTTTAATAATTATCCAAAAGGCCTCACAAGGATTCAATAAAGAGCTCTAATGTTGATTAAGAAACATTTAAAAGATAGACACAGGCAGCACGGTGGCGTGGTGGTTAGCACTGCTGCCTCACAGTTTGAATACCATCTGGAAGGCCTGGGTTCGATTCCACCTTGGCCCAGCCTCTCTCTCACAGACATGCACTTACTGGGGTTAGGTTAATTGGCCAATCTAACTTATGAATGAGAGGTATGAATGTGAGTGTGTCTTTCTGTGTTGGCCCTGCGACAGGCTGGCGACCTGTCCAGCATGTCAACTGGGATAGGCCCCCCCTGAAAAGGAAAAAGCTGAAGCAAATGGATGGATGGACACATTTCCCAATAGTCCAATTCATACTATAGAACCCAGGCCTTCCAGATAAGGAATGCATTATTATTATAGCATTATTGATAATGAATGCTGTCACTAGATTATTCTATGAAAATATTTCTGCATGCATGTTTAATGTCTTTCACATTTATTGTCTTCTCTTGATACCTTATAGCTTTCTCCAGAGAATGCAGAGGAATACATTGACTACTTGCGTTCTATTGGCCGCTTGGACGAAGCTGCGGTACGACTAGCAGCTGTTGTCAATGACGAAAACTTTGTGTCCAAAGAGGGAAAGTCTAACTATCAAGTAAGATGGCATTATCATGCTAGACACCTTTCAACATGTCCTTCTTTTAAGCTAAGTGGAAAAATTATAAAAACGTTTTTCTGTTTTTGAACAGCTCTGGCATGAGCTGTGTGATCTGATCTCCCAGAATCCTGACAAGGTGACCTCTCTGAATGTAGGAGCCATCATCCGAGGAGGCCTCACTCGCTTCACAGACCAACTTGGAAAACTTTGGTGCTCCTTAGCTGACTATTACATCAGGAGTGGTCACTTTGAGAAAGTGAGAAAGTTCCTCTGAATAGCATCAATTTTTTATACTTAGTACAATTAACTAACTTCAAACACATTTCTGTCTTATATCAAGTTATTTAGGTTGACTCATTTGCATTAACATTATTTGCTGTCTGTGAGTTTGTCCAACTATGGCCACACATATTTTTATTTTTTCAGGCGCGTGATGTGTATGAGGAGGCCATCCTTACAGTAGTCACTGTAAGAGATTTCACACAAGTGTTTGATAGCTATGCACAGTTTGAGGAGAGCATGATCGCCGCTAAGATGGAGACTACAGCTGAGATGGGGCAGGATGAAGATGGTGTGTATGTGTGCGTCTCTTAATACTGATAACACTTTTTTTTTTTTTGTCCTGCATGCATCACTCTCTGTTCCTCTCTACCCAGATGACATAGACCTTGAGCTAAGACTGGCCCGCTTTGAGCAGCTCATAGCCCGGCGGCCCCTCTTGTTGAACAGTGTACTCCTGAGGCAGAACCCTCATAATGTCCATGAGTGGCACAAGCGGGTAAAATTATATGAGGGAAATCCACGACAGGTGAGTTTTAAGTATTTTTCTAAATGTCATTTTTACTGGCAATGTGCAAAAGTCATAATGTGTAAATTTCACAAAAAACAAAACAAATGGTTGGCACTTCCCTCATGTAGTAAATGACTATAAATAACCCTATTCTCTGCAGATCATCAACACATACACTGAGGCAGTACAGACTATTGATCCAATGAAGGCCACAGGGAAACCTCACTCTCTCTGGGTTTCCTTCGCTAAATTCTATGAGGAAAATGAGCAGCTGGACGATGTAAGTCAATATTTGAACTGTATAAACTTCAGATTTTTTTAAAATTATTATTTATTTCAGCTTATTTGCTAACTGTAACTCAGGCCAGGACGATCTTTGAGAAGGCTACCAAGGTGAACTACAAGCAGGTGGATGACCTCGCTGCGGTGTGGTGTGAATATGGAGAGATGGAGCTCCGTCACGAGAACTATGAACAGGCACTACGCATACTGAGGGTAACAGACTTGTCACATATGTAG
This sequence comes from Andinoacara biseriatus, assembly GCA_015108635.1. Taxonomy (NCBI): domain Eukaryota; kingdom Metazoa; phylum Chordata; class Actinopteri; order Cichliformes; family Cichlidae; genus Andinoacara; species Andinoacara biseriatus. The sequence continues at coordinate 10,299 of VUQJ01043060.1, forward strand.
GCATAATTACTGTTGCAAATAGTAAAATAACTTGTATCATGTACACTGTACACCTGATCAATTGTGCAACTATGTTTAGGAAGATGTAGTGAGCATCATTTGTCGTTTGGGAATATCTAGTGGCCAGGTTGAGAAACAACAAATCTTGCAAAGTACTTCTTCGTTTAAATGTCCTTCGAAATCATATTTTAGAAAGTAAGACCTGGTAACTGACACAGTAGAGATATTAAGCTACAAGAAGAGGAAACAGTGTAGACATTTGACATGTCGATTGCTCTTTCTGAACCTTTTATACATTGAACTCACGTTGCACTTGTGTTTGCGTGAAACAAAGTCATGTGTGAAGCCATATAACTGGTTGCATCATTTTTTTAAAATATGAAACATTTACATATTTGTATTTATTTAGAAAGCAACAGCAATCCCATCCAAGAAAGCAGAGTACTTTGATGCTTCTGAGCCCGTCCAAAACAGAGTCTACAAATCCTTGAAGGTTTGGTCTATGCTGGCAGACTTGGAGGAAAGTCTTGGCACTTTCCAGGTATGTTCAATAACTTTCTGTAAGCCTCTACTTTTTATGGCTCTAGACCAAAATATACATCACGTGGCAGATAGACCAATTTCAAATATATAAGTGTAAGAATCATCACCTCTGTCTTGATGTTTAGTCAAAGCCTTCCTCTTTTTCTCCACAGTCCACGAAAGCAGTTTATGACCGCATTATTGATCTCCGCATCGCCACTCCACAGATCATCATCAATTATGCCATGTACCTTGAAGAGCACAACTACTTTGAGGATAGCTTTAAGGTAATAGTGTGAAACTAAATAACTAGACCACTATTAATTTTTTAAAATACCATTTTTCCTTGCTGATTGTAGTATACTTTTTTAACTTTATTAATATTTTTTTAGGCATATGAGCGTGGTATTGCTCTCTTCAAGTGGCCAAATGTTTATGACATTTGGAACACTTACCTCACCAAGTTCATTGATCGGTATGGGGGCAAGAAGTTGGAAAGGGCCAGAGATTTATTTGAACAGGCCCTGGATGGCTGCCCAGCCAAATTTGCTAAGAGTAAATATCTTTGCTTGAATTCCATTGACAATTTTTTCTATATTACAAGTATGCTTCTTTTTTTTTTTCCAATTATAAAATGTACTGAACCACAATGACTTTCTTTTCAGCTATTTATCTGTTGTATGCCAAATTGGAGGAGGAGTATGGATTGGCACGACATGCCATGGCTGTCTATGAAAGAGCAACACAGGCAGTAGAAACTGAGGAGAGACATCTCATGTTTAATATCTACATCAAGAGAGCAGCTGAAATTTATGGAGTTACATATACCAGAGCAATCTACCAGAAGGCTATCGAGGTACAGTAGCATTTTCCTACCTCTTAAAAGCAACTACATTATCCTATTTAATAATTGTTTTTCAACTTCTGAACTGTCATAAATACAGGATTCACTATGAAGCAATCCTATAAAACTGTTTACTATTAATTTTACAGAATGTCCCTATTCATCACAGAACTTTCCTTCCTGCCCTAAAATGAGACTCAAATTAATTTAATTTTATCCCTCTGTTGGAATATTGTAAATATCCCAAAGGTCATACTGAATTGAGATGCATAGATACAGATTTTGATGGTGAAAACCATAACTGCTTACAATGTTTAATACTGTGTTATCAGTATAATAATAAAGAGGAAAATATATTTTATGACAGATTTTTTTGCAAATAAAAAAAATCTAGAGAGCAGTCACCCTCTAGCAGAAAGTGTACATTATTCTTGGCAAGTTCATAATAATGGCATTCTTTAAAATATATGCAACATTATGAGATGTTATGTACTTAATAATAATAAAAAATAACTTTATATACTGTTAGACTAATTAAACGTCCCATCAGTTGTGTGCTGATAATCTGTTTGCCATCAATACAATTCATCAGTTGCATCCCTAGTTTTGTTAAATGATTCTATGCAGTGTTCATACAGATGGTCATTCAATGGATTTTCCATTTGTTTATCCAGATCCTTCCCGATGAACATGCAAGGGACATGTGCCAGCGTTTTGCTGACATGGAGAGTAAACTTGGTGAGATTGATCGGGCAAGAGCAATCTACTCCTACTGCTCCCAGATCTGTGACCCAAGGGTGAGAGGCTCCACCCTTTGCAGTCATTCCTTCTACATTTGCTTCAGTGTTTATATTTTACAATCCGTCTTGAAATGTTTACTTGACCTTTCAGGTGACCGCTAATTTCTGGCAAACCTGGAAAGAATTTGAGATCCGCCATGGAAACGAGGACACCATTAGAGAGATGTTGAGGATCAAACGAAGTGTCCAGGCTACATACAACACACAGGTCAACTTTATGTCCTCTCAGATGCTGAAGGCCACAACAAGCTCCACAGGCACTGGTAGGAGAAGTTGGACTAACTTATAAGTGTATTCCATTTAGACCTAGTAAGATGCCTTGTATGAGTTATATCAGATTTTTTTCTTTTTGTTTCGTTTTATGTTTATTATCTGTTTATTTAACAAATGTTTCTGCATTTGTCCAACCGTTTGTTTTTGGTGATCAGTGTCAGATCTTGCTCCAGGCCAGATGGGAATTGATGATATGAAGATGTTGGAACAGAAAGCACAGCAGTTGGCTGCAGAGGCAGAGCAGGACAAGCCTAAGCCCAAAGAGAAGATTCTCTTTGTTAGGTCTGTGCTTCATTATTTTTTTAAACCCAAAGTTGAAACATTAAGTTCTTTATTACTCTTCCAAAGGAAATCAAGACACAAATCCTTTTTACTTTATTCACTTATGCAGGAGTGACACTTCTCGCAGTGAGCTGGCAGAACTTTCCAAACAAGCCAATCCCGATGAAATAGACATTGATGATGATGAGGATGACGACGAAGACCAAGGACCGGATGGTGAGTGACGGACACAATGTTTTTCAAAATGTTTGCTGTAAGCGTTTACATAAAGATATGTTAATTATGAAAATTAATTTTTTCCCTCTTGGCCTTACAGAGGTGCAGCTTGAACAGAAGAGCGTCCCTACAGCTGTTTTTGGAGGGCTCAAAGATGACTGAACAATAATTCCCTCAAACTTATAATTTTGAGTTCTGATCCCTGTTGTAGTCATTCAGCTGAACCATAAATGTTTTAGTTTTATTCACTTGTAGTTAATAGTTTGACAAGTGTGGGGAAAAAACAGAATATCAGCACTTGTGTTTGTTTTCTTTGTAGGTTTGTGTGGTTTATTATACAAAGATGTATAACTTTTGACCACATGGTGTCAGTCTTTCTCAAACTTGGGTCTCTATAATCATGCAGTTGTGTTTGCATTATGAAATACTTATATTTGGTAAAATGATGACTGTAATTGAAACCTGATGTAGTTGGCCTTTTTTTT
>VUQJ01043116.1:0-10973 GCA_015108635.1 Andinoacara biseriatus
AATAAAAATCATGCTTTATTGCATTTTCTTACCTGTTGTTTCACACCTGTGGAAATAAAGCAAAAAGTCTTTTGAAGTAAAAAAACTGGTCTCAGGATACATTTTGAACACATTGAGAAAAAAGGGTGTTACTTATCCTACTTGTTCAGTAGAGCAAATACTAATACTGCAAACTTTGGTATCAATCTGATCCCCTTTAAATACAGTGGTGGTGAAACCAATACCATTAAACTTATAAAGGCAGCTTACACGGGTGAGAACAGTATGTTTGATTCATGAAACAAATCACGATTGGTTTGCAAATTCTGAAAACATTTTTATTGACCACCAAATCACTGTGAGTTTTACTTTCTGCAATAATTAGTTAACACAAAAAACACACCTTTCAGCTTTTCATGTATTTTGAAACTGGTTTGTTTGGAGACCTGGAACGTAAATGTGCCTGTTTTTAAAGTACTTTGGGTCAACTTCTGTTGTTCAAATGTGCCTCATAAGTACAATAGACTTGCCAGTCAACACAAAGGCTATTACTATATTCAGACATTATATTATATTAATAGTTCATGTTTGTATGTCTTTTAAGTTTCAATATAATAATTTATTTTACACAATTCAGTCGGCGGAATTTTTAATTTTTTGGATGTCTGAATATGATCTATAGTTAATTGTGCCATTGTGATTTTGAGTTGATGGAACTAAATATTATGGAACTGTTCCTAACAGGTGCAATAAACTGTAATTGTTTTCCCAGTATTATTATTTCATAGTTTTGCAGTTTAATATAAAATACACTGCTCAAAAATAATTAAAGAAACACTTTTTAATTAGAGTATACCATCAAACCAGTTAAACGTCATGTCAGTCAAGTAGCAGAGGGAGTAGTTAATCAGTTTCAGCTCCTTTAGTGTTAATGACATTAACAACAGCTGCAGCGATATCTGGCCTCTACAGAGGTTGCACAGGTAGCCCAACTCCTCCAGGGTTACACATCACTATGTGCCATTGCCAGAAAGTTTGTCTACTGTATGTCTGACCTTCAAATTTACCTGGCTTCACTGCACAGCAAGCTGAATTCTTAGGTTGTATCTCCAAAACATTTTCCTCATTCACACTGACTGGCCTTGACCACAGCACTGGTGGTGACTACAATCCCTCACCAGTTCATGCTTCCATGCTTTCTAGTTGGTCAAATACCTTTCTTGCCTCAGTCTGCTATGACTTAAGACTGATATGTGCAGTATGACACAAATTGCAAACATTTTTACCAGATCTATTGCACACAGCTAGCATGTAGGGGAATGAAGAACTGAGTTACCTGCAGGTGCTGTGGAGTTCTTGACACAGCAAGATGAATTCTTAGGATGTATCTCCATAGCATTTTCCTCCTTCACACAGCAGCACTGAGTCTTGGTATCGAACTGGTCCTGACCACAGCACCGGTGGTGACTGGAAAGCTTCACCAGAACTGTCTTGTTATCAATCGGCCCACATTGCAGTTTTTCCATAGCATACCTGCCTGCAGAAACGATCCAACTATTAAAAAACTGACACCTCCACTTTAATCATAACTAAGTAACATTCAGCTCTTTAAAGCAGGATTCTGGGTTCATGTGTTTCTCATACAGTATAACCTTAAAATACTGCTTTTTGCAGTGAAAAGATTGTCATATTATTAGCTTTATGTAATTTTATCACAAAATCTGTACTTTGTGAGCAATAATTGACTGACAGTGTGATTGCTTCTGTTAGTTGAAGGTCTTATTTACACATCATAAACACGTCGAGGCATAGACATCATCAACATACAGGCATTATTTTTCAGTAATTAGCATGGTCATTCTTTATTGCTGTATGATAACAACGCTGTAGATATATATATCTTTTGTAAAGTATAGCATCTATTGTACAGAGTTTTGAATTAAGTTAGAAAAATGCACATAGATGGCAGAAGTTTAATTATTTGTATGTGATTCTATGCTTTCTAGTCAGTCAAATGCCTTTCTTGCCTCAGTCTGATATGCCTTAAAATTGATATGTGCAGTATGACACAAACGCAACCATTATTACAAGGTCCATGATGCACAGCTAGCATGTAGGGGAATGGAGTTCCAAGTTACCTGCAGGTGCTGGGGAGTCCTTGACACAGCAAGATGAATTATTTGGTTGTATCTCCAGAACATTTTCCTCATTTTCACAGCAGCACTGATTCTCTATGTCATACTGGTTGTGACCGCAGCAGCTGTGGTGAATGGAATTCCTTATCAGAATCACCTTGTTATCAGCCGGACCACAACACAGCTGCTTGTCCTTATCAAAAGCCTCTGTTGAAAAGATAAGATCATGATCTTTTTAAACTTTTACCCCAGCCTTAACTCAGCTACTGCAACATCCTGCAAATGTTGGTTAGATGTGGTACAATTGTACAATTGTCCTGCTGAGGAACCAGTCTGCATGCCAAAATGTCCTTAGGAAAAATGCTGAAGTGCTTGTATGATTGTGGCATTTTGTTCAAAGCGCTTTGACTGCTCAAGTACAGCAGAGGAGCGCTATATAGAGACAGTCTATTCATTTAATGTACAAGCACTTCCTGTGGCATCCAGTGCCATTTAGTTCCCAAATACTTTTCAGAAATTTGAGAACAAACATTTTTATGTATGTCTTCTGAATTTTCTGGAGAAAACTGAACATGCTTCCACGCATCCTTTCATGTACGACCACTAGAGGGCGCTTAATTATTTTGCTTTAAAATGTAGGTAGTGTTTGTAAAACGTGGCTGCAAAAACAATTCATGAGATTGTTTTTTTTAAAAAGTGGACAGGCTCATTATTTCTCTTTACTTACATACTGTATGTGGTTCTTGCAGTGGAATAGCACAGTGGTCAAAAAGGTACTAACACAACTCTGTCTCAAAGAGAATGATTTTTATTATTTTTATTATTATCATCTTTTTATTTCTCCCATATTTGATTCTCTTCATTGGCTCCCTGTGAAATCTGGAATTTAATTTTAATTAAATTAAATTGAATATTGAAGCCTCATCTTATTTTAAGGAGCTTATGGTAGCATATGGCTCCAATAGAGCACTTTGCTCTCAGACTGCTGGCTTACTTGTGGTTCCTACGGTATTTGACAATAGAATCGGAGACGTAGACTTCAGCTTTCTGGCCCCTTTTTCGAGGAACCAGCTCCCAGTTTGGATTCAGGGGATCGACAACCTCTCTACTTTTATGATTAGGCTTAAATTTGTATTTTTTTTTGATAAAGCTTGGAGTTAGGGGTGAACTCTCACCTAGTAACTCTGCAATAAGTTTAGTCTATTACGGGCTTCCCATGATGCAATGAGCGTCTCTTCACTCATGTCTTTTTACTCTCTCTATGTTTATATACCACTCTGCATTTAATTAATAGGTATTATTCTCTGGCTCTCTTCCACAGCATGCCTTTTGTCCTCTCTCTCTCCTCTCAGCCCCAACCGGTTGTGGCAGGTGACCTGCCCCTCCCTGAGCCTGGTTATATCTGAGGTTTCTTTCTATTAGAAGGGAGTTTTTCCTTCCCACTGTCACCAATTGCTCATTGTGATTGTTGGGGTTTTCTTTGTATTGCCGTAGGGTCTTTACCTCACAATATAAAGTGACTGTTATTGTTATTTGGCACAATATAAATAAAATTGAATTGAATTGTTATCAAAAACCATTTCAGATGACCACCTCATACAGCTGATAAAAACATTACAATCAGTGAAGAAAAAGTGGATATTTTGAGGAATCTAAAATTAAAAACCATTACTCCATAATTTCCAATAAGTTATCTTGATGTGAACTCCCCACAAAAAAACAAAAATGAGTAGCTTTTGTCCATATGTAAGGAATGCTAGACAAATAGTATATATTTGTATTTTGTGGTGACTTACCCTGGGTTTAATTATCTAAATCTCTTTATTTAATACTCAAACAAACCTGCTTTTAGTTGTAAAAAATTCATGGACACTAAAGATTTTGTGGTGGGAAAAATTTTGTCTTTTAAGTGTATACTCTATGTTTAATTAGATGTTTTTCATCTGCGTTTCCAGCTCTGCTTACCTTTACCGCAGCATTCGGCCATTGGTGCAGGTTTTACTGTGATGGTTGACTGGCAACATATTTCATTGACTGGGTTGTAGGCCTTCAGCTCACAGCACCTGGACACCTTTTCACTCAGATCCTGTGTAACACTGGCTGTAATAAGAATACACAGACCTAAGTACAAGAGTGCAACAGCTGAACGTGTGTTACAGTAAGTGCCTTCAGTACAAGAAGTTTCACAACTCCACAGAGAGTCCCAAAGCTCAGTCTAAAAATAGCTTGTGTTCTTGTACTTAAGCAGCAGTCATCAACAAGGGACCCTGTTACAGCTCTGGAATAAATTGTGTATTCAGATGAGATTGTGGTGGCTTGAAAAAGCCAGTAAATTGATGTTTCACAGTATTTCGTCATGCACTGCAGCCATTATAAACTCTGGGGAGAACTGGGGGAATTTGAGAATTGAGTGTGTAATTTCCTCACTGATGTGTTTGACTAAGAAAAGCCCTTCATCTGCTTACTGTGCACAATGTAAGAGTGCGTAAGGAACTGAGTAAAAGAGCTATTGCAGTGGCTTTCAATAAACGGAAACAATTTAGTTAAAGTGTTAGCAGATGAAGATGTAGATAATGCAAACCCAAAATGTTGAAGCACATTTCCTTACTGAGTAAGTAAGTACTGTTTTGTGTTCTTTTTAGCAAAGTAGGAGATGTATACAGTCAGTTGCTGGTTTATTCAGTAAAAGTAATGAAATATTAAAAAAGCCTTTTAGTCTAAAGCAGTACAATTCATAGACTACAGCCTCCAAAATGGCCACAAAATTAAGAGGCACAAACAGGAAGTTAAATACTGAAGCTGCTGCTTTAAACGTTTTTTACACCCCTCATTACCTATTTAGGTGATTAAATTATCTAATTTTCACCTCGTTCAAGCACAACGTTCCAGTTTCAGTTAGCTGTCAGTTAGCTAGTTTACAAATTAATTACCTGTGAGGGTGTGTTTATGTTGTACTTTACAGCAAGTGGCTGTTCCGGGATTGTAAGGCTCCTTTCCACAACAAGATAGATTTGCACCTGGGTGAAGTTTGTTTGCACAGCAAGTAGCCTCTTGGATGTCATACTGTGTTCCATTGCAGTCTTTTCTGAAAAGCACAGATAACCAAACCCAGGATATTATCGCTGATGCTGTCATTTCCACCGACATAACAGTAAATATAGAAAATATTTTACACATTTAGCTCCATTTATCCTTGGTAATACTGCCCTCTCATGGACTAGTGCAAAAACACACAAAACAGTACCACGTGTAGCACATTCATTAGCATTTTACAGTATTTGTACACACTTCCACCCTGGCTGTGGGTGTGGATGTACTGCTGAGCTAAAAATGTCTCTGAATAAATCACGTTTTAAAAGCTCCATGTGATGATGACTGTTAACTTTGGAGACGTAAGTGAAAACACATTAATATTTTTCTTGTTCTTCTTGCTGTTCTTCCTCGTCTTTTGGCTGCTTCCTTTTGGGGTCACCACATCATCTGTCTCCATCTCACCCTATCTCAAGCATCTCCCACCCTCTGCACATCCTCCTCTCTATGGTCTTCCTCTTCTCTTTCTGCCTGGCAGCCCCATCTTCAACATCCTTTTTCCAATTTATCCACTTTCCCTCCTGTCTCTAAACCATCTTTGCCTTTGTCTCCAAACTGCTCAAACTGAGCCATTATATACTAATTTCTCATCCTGCCCATCCGTCTCACTCCCAGCAAATATCTTAGCATCTTCGGCTCTGGCACCTCCAGGACAGCGTCTTGTCTTTTTGTTAGCAACACAATCTCCAAATCATAAATCATTGTAGATCTCACTACCATCTTATAAACTTTCCCTTTCACTCTTGCTGCTATCTGTCATAAATCACCACTGACACTGGTCTCCACCCTATCCACCCTGTCTGCATTCTTTTCTTGAGTGCGGTCTGCAAGATTCCTAAGAGCACAATGGCCTCCAATATCCTTAAATGGAAGAAGTTTGGGAAGACCAGAACTCTTCCTAGACCTGGCCGTCCAGCCAAACTGAGCAATCGTGGGAGAAGAGCCCAAAGATCACTGTGGCTGAGCTCCAGAGATGCAGTAGGGAGATGGGAGAAATTTCCACAAAATCAACTATCACTGCAGCCCTCTATCAGTCGGGGCTTTATGGCAGAGTGGCCGGATGGAAGCCTCTCCTTAGAGCAAGACTTATGGAAGCCTGCATAGAGTTTGCCAAAACACACGAAGGACTCCCAGACTATGAGAAATAAGATTCTCTGGTCTCATGAGAAGAAGATTGAACTTTTTGGCATTAATTCTAAGAGATGAAACCAGGCACTGCTCATAACCTGGCCAATACAATCCCAACAGTGAAACATGGTGGTGGCAGCATCAGGCTATGATGGTGTTTTTCAGCTGCAGGGACAGGACGACTGGTTGCAATTGAAGGAAAGATGAATGTGGCCAAGTACAGAGATATCCTGGAAGAAAAGCTCTTCCAGAGTGCTCAGGACCTCAGACTGGGCCGAAGGTTCACCTTCCAACAAGAAAATGACCCCAAGCTCACAGCTAAAATAACAAAGGAGTGGCTTTGGAACAACTCTGTGACCATTCTTGAGTGGCCCAGCCGGAGCCCTGACCTAAACCCAATTGAGCATCTCTGGAGAGACCTGAAAATGGCTTTTTACCAACGTTCACCATCCAACCTGACTGAACTGGAGAGGATCTGCAAGGAAGAATGGCAGAGGATCCCCAAATCCAGGTGTGGAAAACTTGTTGCATCATTTCCAAGAAGACTCATGGCTGAACTAGCTCAAAAGGTGCTTCTACTCAGTACTGAGCAAAGTCTCTGAATACTTATGACCATGTGATTTTTCAGTTTTTCTTTCTTAATAAAGTTGTAATAATTTCTATATTTTTGTTTTTTTCTGTCAAGATGGGGTGCTGATATAATTTCTTAGTTGATGAAATTTAATCGAGGTGCTGCCATTTAATCTGTCCGAATATTTCTGTCCGAATATCTTACGTTTTTAAATAAAATGAACTTTTTTGATTTTAGCAAATGGCTGCAATGAAACAAAGAGTGAAAACTTTTAAGGGGTCTGAATACTTTCTGTACCCACTGTAGATCAAAATCTGATGGTACTTCTCTGTGCTCATAATTCCATCAATCTTGACAAGATCCCCAACACCACTGGCTAAAATACAGTTCCAAACCACGACAGAGCCTCCACCGTGTTTCACACAGGGCTGTAGACACTCACTGTTGTACCTCTCTACTGACCTCCTCCATACATACTGCCAACACTTTGAATCAAAATTTTCACATTTGGATTCATCACTCCCTTAAGACCTGTTGCCACTGATTTTCAGTCCGGTTCTTGTGTAATGTGGCTTACCTCAGCCTTTTCTCCCGGTTTCCCTTCCTTAAGAACTGCTTCTTGACAGCATTGTTCTTAGATTCATAGTGTTTTTGTGACAGGCAACATTTGTCTGTTATGTGTAGACACAACACTGGTTCATCCCTTGAGTTAGCTTGAATGAGTCATAGGTCATTGTTTAGTAGTTTAACAAACATAAAGCATTGGACTTAAAGCCTGGAGAACTATTACTCAACACCACTTTAAAAAATTACAAGAAAATCTGACCTCATGGGAGAGCTCAACACATTTATACATTGTAGTCTACACCTTAAAACTCTTTAACATTTTTTATTAATAAAAATAGTAATTACACTGAGAAACAAAAAAGAAAAAAGACAGATTGTAGAGAAAGGGTGGGGGGTGGAGCTAATATTATAGCATCTACCAAAAACCAAACAAAAAAAGGTTTTAATAAAGTATCATGGCCCAAACAAGCTCATTTAGCTCCTCTTGTAGATTTGCAGCTGTTAAATTAAGACAATAAAGTTCTAATATGAATTATCCATACTAAAACTGTTACACCTAGCACACCTGTTTCAAGGACAAGGTTTAATATCTACGTTACAAATACATGAAAGTTGTTTTTGTAATGTCACCCAAAACTGTACAACAGAAACCATTGGAATTTTTTAAAAATTATTATTTTGTTGTTGTTTTAAAATTAATTATTAACTTATTGCTTTTATTAATTATTACATTTTTGCTTGTTGCAGCCTGTACCTCACAGCAGCTGAAGAAACGGTGGCTACTGAAATAGCTACAACTGACGACACAGAGATCATGTCCTCTGCTTTTTCCGGGAATTTTAGCTAGAAAGTTACACATAATGGGATATTTTATAGTCATGGCCTGAACTTTTAACCTCAGTTTTTTTTGTTTGTTTTTTTTAAAATCCTGCATATATGGTCCTGCTCGCTGGGAAGTCATCCTAGCCTGGTGTGGAAGTCTCTGAGTTAACCAGTAATTTCCAGTACAATTCCCTGTCTCCAAATCTGTGGAAGCCATAGGGGACACACAGCTGTACTTGCAGGATGTGACATGAATTGAAATGTTTCCAACATAAACAGTGTAATTCTGTGAATCCAATGGTGAGCGCTGGGTGAGTGAAAACATGTCAGTGGCACGGAGCCATGTTTCCACTTTGATGTAATTTCTTAGTTGATGAAATTTAATCGAGGTGCTGCCATTTAATCTGTCCGAATATTTTACGTTTTAGTGGTTTAGCAGCTATAGAGAACATGCGTGTCTACCTCTCCTCTCACCTTTGTTTTCATATGTTTTGATTTATCATCACTATTCTCACATTCTTTCTGATATCCCACCATTTCGACCTTTGCCTTTTATCACCCCCCACTTGTTTTTTCATTTCTATTTTTTGCTTCTTCCTCAGGTGGTTTCATCAGTTTCAACGGCTCATGGCGTGTCCAGGGCATCTTGGCCATGTCCCGCTCTCTGGGTGATTACCCTCTGAAAAATCTCAACGTGGTCATTCCCGATCCCGACATCATGTCCTTCGACCTGAACAAGCTGCAGCCCGAGTTCATGATTCTGGCATCGGACGGCCTGTGGGACACCTTCAGCAACGAGGAGGCGGTTCGCTTCATCAGGGAACGGCTGAACGAGCCACACTTTGGCGCCAAGAGCATCGTCCTCCAGTCCTTCTACCGTGGTTGCCCTGACAACATCACCGTCATGGTGGTCAAGTTTAAAGGCAAGGCCAGCAAAAAGTAGACCGTACATCTTCTGCACACAGTATCTATTTTGTGTCTAAATATAAATAAGAATATACTTAAGACGAAATAAGCGCTTTTTGGGCGGGAACTATTTCTATCACACATATTGGCAGCAGTTTGTCGGTGCATCAAACCTCGTGTCCCTCCTTTACTTTTACTGCTATAAAAGTGACACAATAAAAATGTCTTTCATTTAGTCTTAGCCATATCTTTGAGGCGTCATAAAGCGAGCTGGATCACTGTTATGCAAATAATCACGTTAAGCTTTGTGCAGCTCTGGGTGTCCCCGTGACCCTGCACACGTTTGTTTGTGTGTGTGTGTGTGTGTGTGTGTGTGTGTGTGTGTTGAAAGAGTGCGTGAGAGGTGACACAGTCATAGATTTCTCTAAACTTGCTCTCAAGTCTGACATTAACAGTTGATTCATTGTCTATCCAGTCATGTCCCTTTTAAATGATAGCATGATGTTTACAGTGTATGTCTTAACTTCACTGTGTGTGTGACCACTAATTTCTGCTTTTAATTTGCTAACTTCCACCTTGTCTGATTTTATTGATAAATAAATCTGTTGTTCAGCACGGTGGCAGGTTAAGTGTGAATTAGCGATATGAATTTTATACATGACCAACACAAATGATAACACGTTACTGCTCATACTGTACAGCAATAGAACCGACTACATTGTTATATCACACTTGCTGGATGTGAGAAATCGTCACGTTTTGGTTCGAGTTGCCCCTTTTTCTAAGTTTAAATGTTGAGTGTCTTTAATTAAAATGATTGCTAACTTTTCCTGTTCCAATGAGGACTCTCACCTGGTTCGACAAACACTTCGAAGTTCAAGCTTCTATCCTGTTTTTTTTCTGATCCAACCCATCAGGATCTGTGTAACTACTAATAATGTAATAACTGTTGGATAATATTGTAGCTTGTCAAAATGTATTTAAATGTGTGAAGTAACAACAAAGTAACATCTCATTATAACTAACTGCTAAGTTGTAATTCAAAAAGTTCATGTGTTATTTCATATAATAACTCTGACTGTTTATCTAGACTGGTATGAAGAAGGCAAAGGGTTATAACATAATAATAAAAAATAATAATAGATGGCAGTTTTATTATGTAGGATTTTATATTACATCCTTTAAAAGACTTTCGCAGGTGTTGGCATCCTATTCCTTTATCTGACTTTTGTTACATCGTCATTTATTACACAACCTGATATACTTACTGTCATCTTTTCACAGTGTGTCATTGCACTAAGGCAAAAGTCATGGATCTAAATCAGATGCCATTTTATTTACTCTGAACTTAATCTAACAAGCCTTTGAATGAGATCAGTTATCGTTGCCTTATTTTCTAACTGTTTGTTTCCTGTTATAGAGTTCGCCGCCAAAACTACTTCTCAGTTTTCGATGTAATGCAGTCGATCACACTACGCACAATGCACGACTTCAGCATCATCCCTCATTAAATCAAATGTAGAATAGCATTGATGAAAAATGTCTCTGAGAGACACGCGAATTGTAAGATGAATGTACATAATATCCTCATGTTAGCATTACCCCTCCACTGTTCAATACAGCAGGGCGCCTGTTCCTGAGTTGTTTAACTTCAGAGATATATACCCGATTAAACTGTTTGTGCTTTTTTTTTTCAGTTCACATTTTTCCTCTAACATATGTTACAGGATGTTTGTGCGACATTTGTAATTGTTTTTGTTGAATTTAATAAACTG
>VUQJ01043119.1:5140-16975 GCA_015108635.1 Andinoacara biseriatus
TTTAGTTATTTTGATATATATATATATATATATATATATATATATATCATTAAAAAAAAAACTCGACAAAGCTCCCCTGTTAATTTGGCTGACATTATTAAGAACTTTTAAATTTTTTTTAATATCTATGTAATTCTACCTCTATCTGATGCCTGTTATCGTTATATGTAACGAACACCTCCACGTTTAATTTGGTAGATTTTTATGCCAGATACCCTTCCTGACGCTACCCCAAAGAGATTTGTTTCTCATCCCAGGATCAAACTGGGGGCGTTTTGCTTGTTCGGCAACTATGCAAACCTTTAGTCATAGAAAATTTTTAAAAAAGCAAATGATTTAAAAGATTTTGTGTGACTTAATATCAAAGCAGAAGAGATAAAACAGATTAAATAATTTATTATGTAATAGAAAAATATTAGCTCATGTTGAATTTGATGACAGCAGCACAGCTCAGAAAAATTTATATTAAACAGCTGGAGGAACATTTTGCAGCTAATTAGGTAAATTGGCACCAGGTCATTAAGATAATCGGGTATAAAAAGAGCATCTTAGAGAGTTTCTCACAAGTTCATCAATCTGCAAAAAATTGTGCCCACAAATTGTGGAACAATTTCAGACTAAAGTTCTTCAATGTAAAATTGTTTAGACTCATGGACAGTGCATAGAAGACCACACAGAACATTCTGTGAATTTTATTTTATTTTATTTTTAGTGTATACCTGTGAACAGGTCGGCACCCCTCGCAGTAAATCATGTGACTGACCAATAGTCATTTTATATGTTACTACTAAACCACAAACACATAAAGAGCTGTTTTGTTCACATAACATTCATTAAAGAATGATATATTTTTCTATAATTCTATGCTGTATTAGACTTTTATTCTTTTGTGCGTACTATTATGGATTTTCTTTTATATCCACAGAGATGAGACAAGGAATCCTGTTTCTGTGACAAAGCAGCTGCCCTGCCAGGGAGTCTGGAAGGATCCACTCTGTGGACACCGGTCCACCTCATACTGTGACCAGTCTGCTTCATCAGGAGTCTTCTCTTCTTCCCACTGTGGAGAAACGGCCACAGCCAAATTCGAACTGCAGACATGTAGTCAGAGCGACACTGGGAAAAGTAAGACTGTACTTTGTAAGATGTTGGAGAAGATTCCAGATGATGATGCACTTCATCATCAGAGTCTTCAGTTTCATTAATTTTATTTCTGTCTTTGTTGTCTTCCAGCAGTTGCTGGTCTACAGGAGCTTTTAGATGAACATAAAGTCAGTCTAAGGAAGAGATGTGAATGCGTGACTGAAGGAAATGATAAAACAGGAAGAGGAACCCTCCTGAACAGAATCTACACAGACCTTTACATCACAGAGGGACAGAGTGAAGAGGTTCATACCCAACATGAGGTGAGGCAGCTGGAGACGGGTTCCAAGATGAAGACCCTCCATGACACTCCGATTAAGTGCCAGGACATCTTCAAAGCCTTACCTGACAAACAGAGAGCCATCAGAGTGGTTCTGACAAACGGTGTCGCTGGCGTTGGAAAAACCTTCTCAGTGCAGAAGTTCAGTCTGGACTGGGCGGAGGGTTTGGAAAACCAAGACATCAGTGTGGTGATTCTGCTTTCATTCAGGGAGCTGAACCTGATCAGACATCAGCAGTTCAGTCTTCTGGAGCTGCTCCATGTTTTCCATCCAACATTACGGGCGGTCACATCAGAGAAGCTAGCTGTCTGTAAACTTTTGTTCATATTTGATGGTCTGGATGAAAGCAGACTTTTACTGGATTTTGCCAACAGGAAGCTTGTGTCTGATGTCACAGAGAAGTCACCAATCAGCATTTTGCTGACCAACCTCATCAACGGGAATCTACTTCCCTCGGCTCTTGTCTGGATAACTTCTCGACCTGCAGCAGCCAATCAGCTCCCTCCTAGATGTGTTGACAGGGTAACAGAAGTACGAGGATTCACTGATGCTCAGAAAGAGGAGTACTTCAGGAAGAGATTCAGTGATGAAGAGCTGTCCAGCAGAGTCATCTTCCACATTAAGTCATCTAGAAGCCTCCACATCATGTGTGTAATCCCAGTCTTCTGCTGGATCACTGCTACAGTTCTGGAGCACATGTTGACCACAAAGCAGAGAAGAGAGCTGCCCAAGACCATGACTGACATGTACTCACATTTTCTGCTGGTTCAGACAAAGAGGAAGAAGCAAAAGTACCAACAGGTCCATGCAAAGGAGTTGACGGAGGCTGACAGAAGAGATCTTCTGAAGCTGGGGAGGCTGGCATTTGAACATTTAGAGAAAGGAAACATCATGTTTTACCAAGAAGACCTGGAGCAGTGTGGTCTGGATGTCACAGAGACCTTGGTGTACTCAGGACTTTGTACAGAGATCTTCAAGAGAGAGTATGTGATCTTCCAGAAATCAGTCTACTGCTTTGTTCATCTGAGCATTCAGGAGTTTCTGGCTGCTGTTTACATGTTCCACTGTTTCACCAATAGGGAGAGAGAGGTACTGGAGGACTTCCTAATCCCAGAGTGTTCTAAGATTTCTAAGAATTTTGGGAACAAAACTGGCCCTGTAATATTTTTGGATAACTTCCTGAGCAGAGTTATGGAGAAATCCCTTGAAAGTAAAAACGGTCATCTGGACCTGTTTGTTCGCTTTCTTCATGGCCTTTGTCTGGAATCCAACCAGAGACTTTTAAGAGGCCTGCTAGGTCGGAAAGTGAATGAGCCAGACATCATCCAGAAAGCCATCAACAACTTGAAGGAGATAAACACCCACAAAATATCTCCTGACAGAAGTCTCAACATCTTCCACTGTCTGATGGAGATGAAGGACCTCTCAGTACATCAGGAGATTCAAGAGTTCCTGAAGTCAGGAACGAGATCGCAGAAGAGACTCTCTGTGATCCACTGCTCAGCTCTGGCCTACATGCTCCAAATGTCAGAAGAGGTTCTGGATGAGTTGGACCTGAAAACCTATAACACAACGCTGGAAGGCAGACAAAGGCTGATCCCAGCTGTGAGAAACTGCAGAAAAGCTCGGTGAGTCTAGCTGTGCAGTTTAGAGCCAAAAGGCAAAACTGAGATCATATATGATTTCAAATACAATTTAGCTATGATTGAGAATTTAATGACAGAAAGCTGGATCGTGGTTTCTGTAAGGAAATCATTAGCATTTGAGTCGGCATGGTCAGTGAGTGGCAGGCTGTTAGGAATTAGAGAATAATCAGTACAAGCACAGAGTTAAGCATGATGGTGGCTTATAGCACTGACGCTCAGTTTGTAAACCAGGCTGTTACAAGCTCAGTCCTAAACTGGACAAACTGCAGGCCTGCAAGAGTTCTTACCCAGTACAAAGCAATTCCTCCAGGCATTTTCCCCCATGAAAAACAATATGGAAGAAGCTCAAGCTTACTCTAGAGTTGCATCTTCATTCAGACTTTGATCGAATGACAAATCTTTCAACTGCTAACTTCCTTTAGCTTCTGTTAGCAGGAGTTAGCGCCTTTTAGCCCTGATGACTTCTATCGGCTCGTTAGTTTTTGTTCACTGATATCAGCTTCTGTTGGCTCAATAAAAACTCTACAGACAACTAATTCCTTCAGATTTCTTAGTATTATACCTGTAACAGTGACTGGATGTAGAGAATAATTCTGAAATCGTAGGAATTATCACAATATCTGTATAAACACAAACATGACTCACTACAAACTGTTCAGTTCACAATGTATAAGAGGGAAGTTGTGTTATGTAGTCGCATGTTTGCATCTTTCCTTTAATTCAGTTTAAGGAAAAAAGCTCAAGTCTCTCTCTTGCAGGGAAGTAGTAGCAGGAAGGAGTCTGAATATATAAAAGCGATGGCATCCTAAATGTGGCCTTATTTTCATTGTTGTGATCCAAAGATGAGAGCAAAGCAAGATAAATGTCCACTTTCATAACTGCATGTTTTTCAAAATGCTTTATTACAGGTTTTCTAGCTGTGACCTCTCAGAAGCTCACTGTGAAGTTGTGGCCTCCGCTCTGAAGTCCAACCCCTCCCATCTGACAGAGCTGAACCTGAGCTTTAACAGGCTGCAGGAGGCCGCAGTGAAGCTGCTGTCTGCTGGACTGGAGAATCCAAACTGCCGACTGGAGACTCTGAGGTCAGTTTACTGGCTATACTTGTTTTTCCCTCTCTCTCTTCAAATTGTTCACTGTACTTTGAAGATTTTTTTTTTTTAAATTTATATTATTTCCTTAAATCTTAAGACAATGTATTATTGTACTGATATTGAACTAATCTGAGGCTTCAACAATCTGAGTCACAGAGCAAGTCAGTACCTTTGTGTTTCTCTGTTTTTCAATGTTTCTCTGCACCTTGAGGCGACTGTTTGTTGTGATTTGGAACTACAAATAAAATAAAATTGAATTAAACTGCAGTAAGAGGACAAACTTAAAAAGGAAGTGTAGCTTTTAATATGCTGGAAGTCGGACATGATTTTTGTCTGTTGAAACTTCATTCTAGCACCAGCTGAACTCATTCATTCAGTTCAATTCAATTCAATTTTATTCAATTTTATTTATATAGTGCCAGATCACAACAAACAGTCGCCTCAAGGTGCTTTATATTGTATTTATATTAGCTTGCAATAATTACAGAGAAAACCCAATAGTAAAAACAACCCCATATGGGCAAGTACTTGGCTACAGTGGGAAGGAAAAACTCCCTTTTACCAGGAAGAAACCTCAAGCAGAACCAGGCTCAGGGAGGGGCAGTCATCTGCTGAGACCAGTTGGGGCTGAGGGGAGAGAGAGAGGACAAAAGACATGTTGTGAAAGAGAGACAGAGATTATTAATAACTAATGATTAAATACAGAGTGGGGTATAAACCGTGTAGTCTCCTGAATCCAAACTGGGAGCTGGTTCCACAGAAGAGGGGCCTGAAAGCTGAAGGCTCTGCCTCCCATTCTACTCTTGAGTATCCGAGGAACCACAAGTAATCCAGCAGTCTGAGAACGAAATGCTCTATTGGGGTGATACGGTACTATGAGGTCTTTAAGATAAGATGGGGCCTGATTATTCAAGACCTTGTATGTGAGGAGAAATTTTTTTAATGGATTTAACAGTGAGCCAATGAAGTGAAGCCAATATGGGAGAAATCTGCTCTCTCTTTCTAGTGCCTGTCAGGACTCTAGCTGCAACATTTTGGATTCTGACCAGGGGACAAAAACATGAAGTACTTAATGCTCTAGTGCTGCAGTGTTATTTTATACTGGAAGTGCAACATTTTAGAAGTGCACGATGAGCTTCGTCCAGCAGTTCATTTATCTGATAGCTGCAGTTTTCACTTTTTCACAGATTTTAATTCAAGTCAGTTCAATCGCAAAAATAGTAATAAAAAATTAAACCCTCTTGAATTAAAGCTGATTTAAAGTCGCTGTGGTGGTTTCAAAAGGGAAAACTACAAAAACTGTGTCTTTGTTCAGCACAGGACAGGCCTAACTGTAATTTGCAACAATTTTAATATTAGCATATATTAACTTACAGTATAAAATATCACAGAGCTGCAAATTTAAAACTGGAACACATCATATTTGATTATAAATGTCTGAATCTACTTTTAATTGTTTTTTTCAGACTGATGGGCTGCAGGTTGTCAGCGGTCAGCTGTGCTTCTCTGGTCTCAGCTCTAAAGTCCAACCCTTTCCATCTGAGAGATTTGGACCTGAGTGTCAACCAACTGCAAGATTCAGGAGTGAAACAGATGTGTGAATTTCTGGGGAGTCCACACTGTAGACTGGAAGCACTGGGGTCAGACAAACATGTTTGAGTTGTGTGCTCAGACAAATATATAAAAGTTGTTGTGACACTATAGTGTAGATTTCCTGCATTGAGTGATGGAGCTGCTGGAAGTGGCAGAGTTTAAGAGCTGAAGTTATAATAGCTTTATTGAAGAAGCAACATATTGTCACCTATATTAAACTCATTCACTTGTATTTTCTGTGGAATGAAACTGTATCTAGCTGGTTTTGGTCATTCGACTTCTTTAGCTTTAGATTATGAAACAGATTATAATTTCAAGCTACAATTTTGTCATCTAAACTTATATTTTTATTCATTACTCAGATTGAAGAGCTGCAACATGTCAGCAATCAGCTGTGCCTCTTTGGTCTCAGTTTTAAAGTCCAGCCACTCCCACCTGAGGGAGCTGGACCTGAGTCAAAACAACCTGCAGGACTCAGATGTGAAGCAGCTGTTGGATCTTGTGGAGAGTCCACACTACAGACTGGAGACTCTGAGGTCAGTAAAGGGTAGGAGTCAGTCTGTGCTGCATTCTGTGGTATTGTACAAGAAACAAAGACACAGTATTTCCTTTAAACCTGTAGCCTTCTCAGTGAACCAGTGTAAGCAGAATGAGGAATCAGGATTTTATCTACTCAATTTACACAGCATACTGTAACCTAAACAAAGCCAAAAAGCCTCTCTCAACAGTTCATGTGCATTGTGGACTGAGTTTAACTTGCAGACAAAATAGACTTGATGCTAAAACGGTCTGTGGTTCAGTGGGTTTCAAGCTCCCTCGTGCTGACATGAAAGCTAAGAGGAGGCCGACTGCAGTAGATCACTGCAGCTCTGAGCGGGCCTGATGTCCCTGTCTGCTGTTCTTTGTGTCGGATTGCTGAGCGACAGCTTTTGAAGTTTATTCAATACGCCTGTTATATCTTCTCTCTACAGGTGGACGTGATGATCTTTGAAACAACGAGGGTAAACAGGACAGTGTGTGCTGAGTGGATGAGCCGTGTCAGGATGGTCCACTGAGGTTGACTGCAGAGGGTTGTGTACAGAGATACTATAACTGGGCCTTTTTTACAGGGTGGTGTTGGTGGGGGGGGTATGAAGTTGTTTCTGAGTGTTCTTCTACTCTGTACTGAGATGTTAGTCCCTCCTTCAGCTGGTCCTGCAGGTCTTTGCCATGTTTACTGGTCTACTGCGGGTTAGAAGGTTTTGTACTGTGCATCATATCTTTTTTTGGAGGGGGGGGGTGGCTTTAGTTGATAGCTTTGCAGTGGAGAGAGACAGGAAAGCGGGAGGAGAGATGGGGGAAGACACAGTAATTGGCGACTAGGTCGGGACTCAAACCTGCGTCATCTGCACTGCCACGGGGCAAATGTGGTCGCCCGCTGAACCGCCTGCAGCAAATCTTTTATCTCTTTTTTATATCGTTGTATAATTGACTTCGAGGTACAGATGTCTGTTTTTAAGTGTCTTAACTGATCAGTGTTGGTTAAATACAGATGTGTTTTAATTTTCAAGGGTAATGATTTTAATTGACTTCACTTGGTTGTTGTGTCTGTTTTTGTGTAACTCTGTATGTTGCTGCTAATCTTTGCCAGGACTCCCTTGTAAAAGAGACTTTAAATCTTAATGGGATTTTAATAATAATAATAATAATAATAATAATAATAATAATAATAATAATAATAATAATAGTTCCATTTAAATACCATACTCATTCTTGACATTTTTTAAATTTTTATTAATGGTGATGAGCTGAACACCCTGTAATATTACCTATGTGTTGCACCTACGGCAGCTCATGCAGTCTATGCATTTATTTTAACAGAGCACGTGTACTCCAAAGTCCGTTACCCACTGTTGCACAACATTAGAAGGAGACACGTTGCTCAACCTGGAAACTGAAGCAGAACGTTGAAGAAGCCACGCCCCTTTGATCCTTTCCCTACAAACCGTTGTGCAGAGAACTCCTATAAGTTAAATTCAACTTTCTAACATTCATTCTAACATTGGTCTGTTATGATACTTTGCTAATATTTCCTTACAACGAATGTTTCCTGATTGAATGACTGTTAAATGTGAAACACTAGATGTCTTTGATTTCTTTAATAATTTGAAGACAGTGAGAATCCCAAGCTGGTGGATGTATTAATTGTAACAATGATTTTATCTGTAAGTGTCTTTGTTTGTTTTTTTATTTGAATTGTTGATATCCATGTATTAAAATATCCAGCCAAAGCATCAGTAATTGTACCAAATGCAAAATATGCACACCACGTCAGATGTTCTGTGAGCCAATGCAGACATATTCAAAATAGTTGTTTTCAAACACTGAATATCAGATTACATCAGTGAAGGTGTTTTTCAGGGCTGAATGTTTAAGACCTGTGTGTCACGGGTCTGTGAGCCAACGTTGATTTTTTTTTTTCTGTTTTTGTTTTTTTCTGTTTTCATCCTGTTTGATGTCTCTGTGATAGTTTGTTGTACCTTTTGTTTTGTTCCTTGTCAGTTTCTTTGTTGGTATCCTCAGACCGCTCCCTGTGTCAGGTCTGCGTCTCTGTCGGTGTGCAGCCATTTCCTGTTTTATTTTGGTAGTCCCTTATCTTGTTGGTTAGAGTCTGTTCAGCTGTCCTACCCAGCTGTCTCCACTTCCCATACTTACCTTGTCTGTGACTTTAAGCCCACAGTTTTCCTCAGTTCTTTGTTGTGTGCAATACTCTCACATTAAAGCTGTTTAAGTTCAGTCTCCACAGTCCTGCGTTTGGATCCACCGCGAAAACTTACAATACCAGGAGAGTTTTTCCAACTCTGACCTATACTTAGTTTTATTTGAATAATTTATAAATATAATAAAACCATAGTCAAACTACACAGATTCAATATTTGATGGCAAGAAAGTGAAAATCAGTGGAGTAATTTCTTTTAATAAAAAACCCTAATGGTTCTTAATTTAGATCAGAAATCTTGAGTTTTGCTTCCTTTGTTTCGTCTGCTGTGATTCTGTTCAGCCGTGGATATTATGCCAGAGATACTCATGACTTACTGCTGCATGCCAGCGCGCCAAGCTTTGCATACTGGTGACTGCATCAGTCACCCAGGCCCAGAGACCTCCTGTCGCTAGGGAAAAATGTGTATCCTCTGACAAGTAGGTGAGTGGTTGCTGGAGGTTTGTGGCAGCTGCTCGGTGAAACTAGTCACAAAGAGGTGCGCAGTGCTGCACTGGAAACCTCCTTGCAATAGCTTTGGTTGCTAGCATATTGCCGCAGATGCTCATAGTTTGTATGGAAGATGCCAACTTGTTTGCAAACACCCACCAGCTACTGTGAAGAGGGCTACACAAACTGGAAACAGAAACCGATCCCTTTCAAAGTGAAAGTGTTGGTTTCAGCCGTAAGGCACAACTTTTACTTTGAAAACGAAAGGTCTTGGTTTCAAGTTTGTCTCGCAGTGTTTCAAGTTTCACAACTGGGGGTTAGTTATCCTCAGCACCTGTGGTGGGTTTTTTTTGGCACATTTTGGTACCTGCCGTTTAATCAACACTATCAGATATTCATTGTAAATTACCGGGCTAGTCATCAAAGACTTCCTCTCACCTGAAAACTGATCTCAAGTCTGTGCATGGCTGGGGCAGACTTGTAAAGTGTTGGCCTCACCTTTGTATTTACATATCTATATAATGAGTATTTGAATATTGGAAATCATAACCAAGCACCCAGCCATTTCACCTGCCACCAGATTTTCATTGATCTTTCATGGTCTCCGGTCCCATCACTTCACGACTGTGTGCAATTCGTAAGATTGCTGTTTGTTAAAGATAAGGACTAGGAAAGGTTTGTTCTGGTGCCGCTTGTGGCCACAGAGGCTGAAATTAGAATGTTTTTATTTGTCCTGCATGGTGGGAACCTCCGTATCTTACGGACATTTGAAAAACTTTGGGATGTGGGAAATTATACTAAAATTATTAATCAGCTTATTCTCATGATGTGTTTGTGCTTAACTCTGAACTCTGGGCTATGCTATGACAGCTGCTCAGGATAAGCTTATCTAACCAAGACTTTGGGCACTGCACTGAACCGGGAACAGAAAGCAAATAAAGATTTTCCCCCACATAATCGGTTCTTTTAACATGAGCTTGTTTATTGAACGAAGCTGTGGACAGTTAGCTTGGGCTACCTGAGCTGATGCTGGTCCAGCTCGGAGTTTTAAAGTCAGACTGGATCTAAAGAC
The DNA here is from genome assembly GCA_015108635.1 of Andinoacara biseriatus. Classification (NCBI taxonomy): domain Eukaryota; kingdom Metazoa; phylum Chordata; class Actinopteri; order Cichliformes; family Cichlidae; genus Andinoacara; species Andinoacara biseriatus. The sequence continues at coordinate 15,154 of VUQJ01043119.1, forward strand.
ACAAAGCGATCACTGACGGATCACGGCAGCTGCTTCAGTCACTTCTGCGTGCTTGCGGCCAACTGCTGAAGATAAAAACTGTATTAAGCAAACAGCTGAGTCACGCTCCTCCATCCTGCCGTCTGGGAGCAGCTCTGATGATAAAACTGTTCAGTCCAGTGTGACCTCAGCGCTTCCCAGTCATCATTTGGACCAGAACCTGAATAATCAGACCCATTGTTAGAATCATTAGAGTCCAGAAGATCCTCTGATTAGGTCCTGATCACACCAATCAGGGAATCGATCAATGGGACGCAGTCTTAGAAAATGCATAGAAGACAAAGATCCCAATGCCCTAAAAGACAGGAGGCAGAAGGGTGGGGGTAAAGGGTAGCCCAGGGGTTCGTGGGATTTGTAGTTTAACTGCTAAGAGTGTGGATGGCACATCGAAACAGACAGCAAAATGATGTAAGAAATGTAATGGATAGATGGATGAGATGTTTACTTATTGTTATTGTTTTACCTCACACATTAAAGAGGCAGTTCACCTCAGCGTTAAATGTGCGCAGTTCTCTGGTCTGTGGTGATGCAGATTGTTTTTGATTAGAGCTCGTCATACGTTTCAGGATAAATCCCTCTCAGATGTAATGGGCAGATCTCTTCTTCTGCGCAGTGATACGGTTGTATCTATTTTGGTAGAGAGAAAATAGTTCCTATATGAAACTGCACAACTGGGCAACTCCCAACAAAACAATCTGGAAGGATATTCAGCACGACAGGCCAGAGGAAACAAACCTGCACAGCTGATTTTTGAGGTGAACTGTTCTGCTGTCGATTGTTGTTGTTAAGGCTCTTAATCCTGAGTATTTGCTAACTGATAAGTAGATTAACTCTTCACAGGGAACGCATTGAAATACAAGGTCAGTGAAGTTACCATGTAAGCTACCTTTGGTTTAGGGTTGAGGTCACTATCTGTAACGTAGCCTGATTTTTGCTGATTGGCTGGAAGAAATCCTACGTGGTATTTAACACCTCTGTGCAACAGCAACCTTCTTATTTCTGTTTCCAAAATAAGGCCTGATGTGTGAGTCACAAATATGTGAAATATGTTTAAGTGCTGCTGCTGTTGTGTAGTTAACAGCAATGTCCCATTAATGTGCATTTGAAATCACTTTTTTTTTTTAAATTATTGTTTAAAACCATTAATAGTTTGTTTTTTTCCAGGAGAGGTTATTTAGCTTTAGAAAAAAGAGAAATCAGAAGGAAGCAGCTGCAGAGAAGAGTTCATGTAAATCTTGGAAACAGAGCACATGCTCTTGAGGAAAAGTCCTCAAACACAACCAGCTGGATGACGTCTAACTCGGATTTGTTGGAAAATGAACTCATAACAATTCTTTTTATTATTGATTAACAATCTGCCAAATAATGTTTTGGATTAATAGTTTAGATGATGAAATGTGAAATAGTGTAGCTCAGCTCACTGTCACGTTTTTAACCTTCCGCGGGGCCTCGGAGAGGTTAAAGAAGAATGTGGTCATGAAGAAATGGCGTAATGTTGTTTAAAGTTATAATGTGTATGTTGTAATGTTCTTAAAAAGAAAAATCATGTTGTGGCGACTGTTATAATCCTTTAAAATGCACGTTCCTTTTTTTAAAAACCAGTTGCAAACACGGTAGCTTCACTGATCTTGTTTTTACCCTCTAAGGTTGAAAATTTGAATTTCAAAGTATTTCAATGAACCTATAAAGGGTTAAAATAGATTTTGTTCAAGCAACAATCCAAAATATTCAATTTCAAAAAACTACAAACTTCATTTTAGAGCCTCCACATTGAAAATCCCCC
>VUQJ01043120.1:0-11791 GCA_015108635.1 Andinoacara biseriatus
CTCTGCCTTTTTTCCCCTCTTAGTCTGTGCTCTTCTTCCCTCTCTTTCAGGGGGGTCTGTAAGTAATGGAATCAGTTCAGCTGATCAGCCTGAGGCATCAAGTCAAACCAAGTGCAGAAGCTGCTGCTAGATCTCTGTGTGAGTGTATGCGCATGTATGCCAGAAATTCCACAGACAGACACATACATGCAAATAACGAGACGGGGAGACAGGAAGGGGGGGCAATGAAAAAAGGATTAGGGAGCCCTGGAGCATCACTTGTCTTCCCCAAACTTCCCCCAGAGAGAGGACACTCTTCTTTAAGATATAGAGAAAGGGGAGAGGAGTTGGAGGCACAAGATGAAGGGTTGTACGAAAGGTAGAGCTAAATATATTGCAGTAGTATATGGCTGCCATTTTCAACAAATTATTGTCAAATAGAGGAGGAAGGAATGGCAACATGAGAGCTCGTAAAAAGCAAAGCAGTGAGGAAAAAAACGATAATGTTAATGTAGTGACGCTGTAGCCACAAGGGAGGCTCGGAGAAGGAGACGAACAGATCAGACATGAAAAAAAAAAATAAACTAAGAAAAGATATACATATTTTGAGATGTTGACTAGACCACAGAGATAAGGGAAAAGACAGAAATAGATAAAACGGTTCAGGGGAGAAAAAAATGTGACTCGGAGAGACACAGAGCGAGAGAGGAAATGGCGTAAGTAAGGGGGGGTTGTTCTTGGTGCTGCCATGCAAATGAAAGCAGCGCTGCAGCAATGCTAACTAACAGCAATTCACACTGTTGGACTCATCACTTATTAATGATCCACGGCTCTCCCCCCCCTCCCTCTCATCTCTTTCTCTCTCCCTCTCTTATACCATTCCCCTGTCCCCTGCTCTCGCCAGGATCTCTCTTTTTTGTTCGCTCTCTCTCGCTCGCTGTTGCTAGGGCCCGTGCACTCACGTGATAACAGCTGGGTAGGGGGCGCTGCGATAGCACACAGCGACATGTGCAAGTGTGTGTTTCATGTGTGTTTTGTGTGCACGTCTGCGAACGTGTGTGTGTGTGTGTGTGTGTTTGTGTGTGCGGGCACGCTACCCTTCATTAGAGGCAAAAACGAAATCAGCCATTTAAATGATGGCAAACGAGATCAGAGGAGAGGAAAGGAACTGCTGAATGGATCTGTAATTGATACAAAAGTCTGGGCTATAGGCCACAGAGGAGTTCACCACATTTCTCTATGCATCTTGTCACTTTATTTTTTATTTATTTTTTTATTCTGGACTAGTTAACAAAACACTGATAATTTCGAGGTTTGCCTTTCAGATTTTGGGGGCTAAATGGGCTGCAGGTTTGGTACAATACAGGCCGTTAGTTGCACAAATGGAGCTCCCACAAATGGACACACTCACAGACACACACAGAGCGGGAGACACTCACAATCTGTCTAATAGGCTACACTTTCTTACTCCCACTGTCTCACAATCCACATTTGCAAAGTGCACTCAACAAAACGTGAGTGTGTGTTTGTGCTGAGCATCCTCACTACTGCATGTCGCAGCGATGAATAGACAGTGGAGTACACCTACACATTCCTTACACATTCCTATGGATTTTAAATCAAATAATCCAGATATGATTGACTTGCAGACTTTCAGCTTTAATTTAAAGGGTTTAACAAAGATATTGCATGAATTTTTATGCACAGTCCATCATCTTTAAAGACACGCTAACATAATTTTAAATGTAAGGATTGTTTTTAATACTTGGATGAAAATCTGTTGCAGTCAAAGTCTAGAACCCATAGACATCACCAAATTCGGTTTCCTTACTAGAGATGCTCTGCTAAGCTTTCAATGCAGCCACCTTCATTTGACACTTTTTTGTGAGTCCTTTTGCATCCATTTTTGTATTTAATAATTTAAAAGTATGCTCTGTTGGGTTGAGATCAGATGATTGGCTTGGTCATTGAAGAATATCCCATTTCTTTGCCTTGAGAAACTCTTGGGTTGCTTTGGGTCATTATCCATCTGCACAGTGAAGTGCTGTTGGATCATTTTTGCAGCATTTGGGTGATTCCGAGCAGACAGTATAGCCCTGTACTCTTCACGATTTATCTGCTACTTCTATCAGCAGTCACATCAATAAACACTAGTGACCTGGTTCCACTCGCAGCCACACATGCCCATGCCATAACATTCCCTCCTCTACATGATGAGATGTGGAGTGGTGGTACAAGTTGTACAAGTCAATCTTGATTTTTATTTTGTTTTGTTGTTGTCATGATCCTGGGCCGGTGGCCCAGTGTTTTGTGTGTTTATGTTTTGTTTCATCTTAGTTCTGGCTTTGTTGTAGTTTTACTTCCCTGTTTTCTTGTCACCTGTGTATGTTTATTCCTCTGTGCCAGCCCCTTGTGTTAAGTCTGTGTGCAGCCTGTTAGGTGTTTCCTGTTTTTATTTTGACAGTCTTGTGTTCCCAGTGTGTTGTGTCTAGTTTTGGTTCCTGTGTTTCATTAGTATGATTTGGTCCACCTGTTCTCCCCAGTTGTTTCCTATTTTCCCCTGTCATCCCCAGTGTATTTATTGTCTGCGTTTCCCTCTGTTCCCTGTTGCGTCCTCCCTCATGGATATGTGAGTTTTGTTTCTGTGTTCCACCAGTGTCCTTCTCAGTTTTGTCTGTTTAAGTTCCGTTTGCAATAAAGTCGCCTTTTAAGTTCAGTCAGTTTCAAGAGTTCTGCATTTGGGTCCACTCTGCTCACCACACCGCTCACACATGACAGTTGTGCAGAAACTATGCAGGCTCATTTCTATGTTGTGACATTTCTGATAAAGTCTAATCAGGCCTCCCTGCACCTTGTTGCAAATCCTCTATGTTTGCATTCATCAAGCCATCCCCCAATTGTAGACTTTGATAAGGATATGCTTACCTCCCAGAGTGTGTTCTTGACTTGGTTAAAAGACATGAGGGGAGATTTCTTAACCAAGGAAAGAATTACATGATCATCCACTTCTGTTGTGTTTGTGGTGTTTTGGGCCTTTTATGGTTTCAGATTTAGTCAGTGCCTTAACTCTTTTTGAGAATGTACCAGATGGAGGTGGAGTTGGCCACTCCTTCAGTTCTTGCCGTCTTTCTTTTCTGTTTCAGCCTAATGATGGTCTCTTTCACTTGCATCAACAACTCTTTGGGCCTCCTATTTAGAATAACTCTACAGCTACCAAATGAAAGTTCAACATTTGGAATTAGCTCCAGATGTTTTATGTGCTTAATTTTCATGGAAGAAATGGAGAACAGATCTTGCAAGACCCTGAAACTGCAGTTCATACAACTGTCTAATTACGTATGTACTAATAAATGGGGGACTATGGATAAAAATGGCTAGAGTTCTGGGATACACTGAGCCTATTGAGCAGATACATCTGTTCCTTGCAAACTCTGAACTATATATTTGTGGTACAATGGATGAGGGTCAAAGGATGTCTGGTGATGTTTAAATGGGTTATGATTAAGGTGTTTTGGGTTTTTTTTTCACATTATGCACCCTTCAGTAGTCAAACAGAGCTGTGTAGACATTTTATTAACAAGCTAGAAACCCTGCCAGTTTACCTATACACAAATCAGTGCACGTGAAATGGTGCCGTCAAGAAAAAAATATCCAGGCACTACAGCAGATCAGCACCATGCATAGTTCCATTTTCAAATGCTCAGGAATAGTGGCTGAAGTAGCACCATGGACAGCTCAGTTGCTAGAGACCAAAATAGGAAAAGGCTTCTTATGTAAAGTCCTTCGGGTCCCGGTAGTATGACGGTTGGCACCATAAAACTGTGTGTTTTCCTTGGATAATGCTATATATGGTGGATACTGCAGCAGAGTAATACAATAATAATGTAGCATATGGTCTGTTGCTACATCCCAGTCCAACTCCTGTCACTCAACTCCTGACTACATGATTCTTTTATCACCTATCCATATTAGAATGATCATTAAGAATCACTATTTCGTCCCTTTATATATACGTATCTATGTAAATGTTACACATACTGATAGGTTTGTTCAAATGTCAAATATTTTGAGGTCTTAAATAATACAAGCATAAGGAGAAATAGAGTCAAAATTATTGGTTTCTGGAATCTGTTGTGCTAATCCTTAATTTATCAATCGATCTCAGCTGATGAACACTATTTTAAAGAAAGAAAACATGTACTACACTACTGCAGAAAACAGCATTAATTTGTATAACAAAGTATTAAATTCTGCTAAGATGCCTACCTGACAAAATTATATAAATTTAGGTAAAGCATTTTAACAGGCTATGAGAATGAAAAAGAATGAAAGGAGTCAGCCCTGATCCCTCCCTCCTCCTCCTCCTTCTCCTCCTGCTCTCCCACTCTTTCCCCTGGCTAATTTATTTGATAATTACCAAGGGCCCATTATGGCTGATTTCAAGGAGGCACTGGGAAGGCCTACTAAAAGCTATTTCATTTGAGCTGCTCATACTGTATCTAAGCTTCGCGCGCGCACACACACACACACACACACACACACACACACAAACAGAGAGAGAGAGAGAGAGAGAGAGAGCGAACCGTTATTGACATAATGTATTTCCTTGCCCGTTATACCTAACCATAAACATAACTTAATCCAACCCACTTGTAATTTGCACCCTAAAACCAAGAATCCTCATACAGCCCTTTTAAGATGAGAGAAAATAAATCCATCCATTTTTTTCCCACTTACTGTATCCAATTCATGGTCACAGGAGGCTGGAGTCCTAGTTGTCAAAGGGCAAGAGGCAGGGTACACCCTGGACAGGATGTCAATCCATCACAGGGCAAACACAGAGAGACAACCACTTGAACTCACATCTATAGATAATTTAGAATTGCCAATTAACCCATGCATGTCTTTGGACTGCAGGAGGATGCTAGAATAACCTGTGCAGGAAGAACATCTATAACTCCATATAGAAAGGCTCAAGCAGCCAGTGGATTTGAACCTAGGACCTTCGTGCTGTGAGCCAACAGTGCCAACCACCATGCTGCTTGGTTCAAAAATAATAGAAAATAAAGACCACCAAAATGTCCTCATTTTCTATGTCTTCACTCTAAATCTCAAGTAGACAAGTGAAGTAAAGCTACACACAGGCACACACAGTATAAAACATGATTTGAGTCAATTCAGACCGAACATATAATTACCATCCTGACTCCACTTTCACTCACATTTAAAAGCATAATGTGGCAGCTCCACCAGCCACCCTTCAGTGTTAGTATTTTTTTTAGTTAGCTATTTTTCCACACAAACATATCTAAATATTAACATGGCACATAGTCTTGTTTTGATATTACCATTATTTAAGATATAGGGTGCGCACATTTGGAATCAGCTCTGTCTTATGTTTTATTTATTTATTTATTTATTTGCTAATAATACTTGTGTTTCCCCTGACTCCAAAGAACTGGTTAGCTGGGTGAGAGGGCCTTTTATACAAGACATGCAAGAAATTGAAGAATCCAAGAAGTGAGAAGTGAGAAGTAATAAAGTACAATTGTGAGTTTAAATGAATGTTGTCTAATGTTTGCTACACTGGGGTGCATGCTGTATCATTGCTATTCAACAAAATTTTTTATTATTATTAATCCTTTATTTATACAGGAAGAGTCTCTTGAGACTTGATGTCTCATTTACAAGAGAGACCTGTTGTATACATCAAAAGACATATAAAAAAATTGATATATGTGTGTTAATGCTAGCGCTAGCCACTAATGCTAATTGCCATGTGCCATCTGTTTCTGTGGCTTGAGTTAGCAGTAAAGTGAGACATCACCTGCTGTTAGCACTGTAGATAATTTAGTTATAAATATAAATACTAATATTTCATGATTATAATTACATGATCATAGTTATTTACTTTCTACACTGTTGAGTAGATTGGTTTTTATAGCAATCTTCAGTCTATGATGGCGAGCCCAGCCCATGGTGACTGCGAATGGTGAGACGCTGTGGCCAGCCGGAAGCATCCATTCACTGGAGAACCCTGAACTGAACATTGTCCTTTGGAATAAAGAAAAGATGCACCCAAACACCAGTAGCAATGATTGCAACCAGAACTTTAAAAATCAAACAAAAACTGTACTTTGTCAAGCACTGCACTTTGTCTTTGTCTGCTGACTGGTAAGGTAATAAACCACGCTTCAACTAATTTCCGGTGAACACTTAAGTTCAATTACTCGTAGTACCGGACCTAGTAGATGCCTGAGCTTATGCTCCTCCACATTAAGGGTGCTACACTGGCTTATATTACATTAAGATTATTCTTTTTTTTTTTTTCATTTTATCATTTGTGTAAGTTTTTCCTCTTTCTTGTCTTTGATAGGTTAGGCTATATCTATTTATACCCGTCTGTGCTAATTTTTAATTAGGTTAGTAATATTGACCTTAGTTGTGTTTTTGTTTATCTGACCTTATTTTGAGTTAGGTCCTGTTTAGTTGCTACTTTTTGAATTTCCTTACACCATTTTGGAATTTCTGGATATTGTTACAATTTTTTCATTCAGTTAAAATCAAAAAATATTTTTTACACCTTTGTCCTTGTGCCTTTCTGCTTGGTCCCTGATACAAAAAAAATCACGTTTGTATTTACGCATGTGCACACAAGCCTGTCAGTTTTCTGTCGTGCAGAGGCGAAAAAAGACAGGATTCTAATAAAATGTTCTCATCCTCCTAAATCCCCTCCTGCCCTCTTCCCCTACCTGCCATATTAACACACCCATTACAAGGGCAGATAAATGAAAATGAACAGCGCTGTGGTGTGATTCCCTTAGTGTCAAATCAATAATGCTCCCCTCCCCTCTGTTCCACTCCTGCCTTCCAACCCGCCCTTTTTTCCCTTCATCTTTTTCTCTGCTGCTATCATTTTCCTATTCTCCTCTCTTCTGTTGGGGCTGAAGAATTGGCATGTGTTTGACAAAGGGAAATCTACACGTACCAACAATAGGCTCTCTCTGTATCTGAGCCCCCCCCCCACCCACTTTCTTCCTTTTGCTCTTTCTAGTATGAAATGAATGATGCTTGTTCCTATTTCCTTTCTATTCACATTCAAAGTAGTCTATAATAGTTAAGTGCTATGAGAACAAGCCAGACATAGAAAGACCTACAAGGATGACATATTACTGCCACTTTTTTGACTCAATCACAGACAAAAAAGTTTTCAAAAAAGACTGGGGAGAGGTTATGTCAAAATAGCAGAAGAAGGTTATTAAAGAAGAATTGTGAGAATTTTTATAGACGCTGCCTCTTTTGCTCTGCATGAGTGTGGGATCCACACAGTTACTAGAGGCAGAATAATTGAAGAGGAAGCACAGATACATACTTACTCTATTGTTATCTTTCTACAAGTGTTCTGGTTTTTCAGCCCCAACCCTTGACCTTTGCATCCTCCTCTCCTCCTTTGTTCAGTCTGTTTTCTAGGTCCAATGTGATGCAGTGATCTGAGGATAGGTATTCAGAGGACTAATGCACTCATTAAAAAGGCATGCTTCACCGTCAAATGCCAGCTGCTGCCCTCCCCAGCACCACCACCAAATCTCCTGTTTTCTTTGTCTTTCCCTCTCACAGTATCTGTTTCCTTGGTTTCTCTAGACTTCTCTCTTCCTGCTGCTGTCTCTCTGTTTCACTCTCTTTCTATATTTGTTGTTAGAAGGTGACACCCCATACGCCCACACCCTCACCCTCTCTGAACAACTCATGCTTGGGACTGGAGAGATAGAAAAAGGCAAAGGAAGACAAAAAACAAATAAAGGAAATGGAAATATGCATTCATCCAAACCAAAAGAAACAGAGAGGGGAATCTGTTTTATCATCGGGCCACCCCCACATCTGCATCTCAGACTACCCTCTGCAAGGGTTAAAGGCCTCTAACACACTTAAGAAACCTTAATTGGAATGGCCATAAATATTCAAGCAGCAAGATGGAGGCAGTCATGTATGCCTGGGTGAAGAGAAAATGGGGAAAAAAAGGAATGCAATCCAAATCAAGAGCAGCCAAACTAACACAAAACCATCTCTGTATCCCCAGATTCTCCTTTCCTTTTAAAATAATAGTTCTGTGTGTCAGAGTGCATATGCAAACACTGCACAAAAAATGGCTTGATATGGGTTTATCTGAGATTCAATTCGGTCACTGACACTCATGCAAACACATAGTTGACTTGTCAACATGTGGCGCATTGTGTTGCTTTTGTCTTTAATTATTTAGTCTCATAGATAATAGATAGAGACAAGCCTAACAGTCATGAGAATGATAACATGATATATCTAATGCATTATAAACACACATACTGCAGTGCAAAGTAAACTCTACTACAGCGTGACCTTATTTCTGCTGTGGAAAACACAAAAACAACAGTGCATGAAGGGTCTAATTTCACACGCCAGTCTCTTTTGTTTGATTGTCATACATTATGAAGGGGAAGACAAGGCAAACAGGGAAAAGACTGATCATGGATCCTATGAAAGCAGCACTTTGGCTTTCTGCTTAGCTCTTGAACTTGATTCCATTGTGTGCTTGTGTAAATTCAACAATACTGTAGTGCATATTCACGGGTATCTGGACACATACAGTGCTACCTACAGTGCTCCTTCAGTACACACGAGAAAGGGTGTGTACTGACACACATGCGCTAAACTCTCTCACACAAATCAATAAAGCCTTGCCCTTTGTAAAGCCATGTTGTCCTCAGCGGGAGTACTACAGTGCCACAGCATGCAAACAAGCACACAGTGACATATACTGAATCTCAGGGAGCAGGGGGTCACCAGGGAGCAAGGCCTGTGTGCGGATGAGTGCACCTTGCATGGCAGACGGATGTGAGGAGCGGGACAGGGGGGAAGGCAGGGAGAGAGATGGCCTGCCATTCTCCTACGCATGCCTTTCCATGGACCCCCCCCCCCCCTTCATTTTCCTGTGCCACCGTGATGATGCACCCTCACCACTGTTGCTGGGCATCTTGGCGACAGAGACCCAAAAGAGGCTGAGGAGGAGGAGAAGGAGGAGGAGCCAGAGCAAGAGAATGACATGAAAGATGATGGGAGGCAAAAGAGCTGCAGAGACAGATGTTCCAGATAGGAGGGGAGTAGTGGTGACATGCTAAAAGCGGGTCCTCCAGACGTTGCGGGGAGGCCTGAGAATCCAGGAGTGCCTGAGGTATGTTCTCAGAGGAAGCGGTACTGGGGGAAGGTGTGGGGTGAGGGTACCACAGCAGAGCAGCAGCTCTTCCTGCCTCCCTCCCCGCATGACTGTCTCTCCGTCTCTTCTGCCTCACTGCCCCCCTACACTCTGTCCCACTTTAGCCCAATGTCACTGTCTCAGCAAGGGGGAGGGGACATAAGAAAAGAGAGAGAGAGTAAAGAGAAAGAAAAAACTGAAGACAAACTCTGAGATGGAAAAAACGATCCCACTGAGGATGAAGATGAGGAGGATGCTCGAAGGGAGTAGAGAGTCCAGTTAAGATTCCATCACTTGCTGCTTTCATGTATAAAGATGTTCTCTCTCTTCCTCTCTCACAATCTCTTCCCTGGGAATACTTTTCTCTCTTTGTCAGACAAAAATACCTCACTCAGCATATGTAGAGTTACACAATCAGCCAAGGACCAAGTCCCCATTGTAAAAACATGTATGTGCAGATGCACACTTGCACATGCCTGTATACACACCGAAGTCAGCTAATCAGGTGTGCTTTTGGCCTTGTCAACTGATCCAGCATTTTCCTGGCGTGATTCTTAGATATGAGCATTCATAACAGGACAACAATCCATAACCACTGTGAGGAAATGGTTAAATAAACACCTTGTTTCTCTGAGTAACAAAAGCTTTGATACGCTAACATTTTAGTCTCACAACACATTTGTAAGTACAGATAGCTGCAGCCATCTACAGAATGATCTTTACAGCACACAGCTAAAATAAAAGCAATTAGTGTAGTATGAAGGGGGGGGGGCATTGATCCTATTAAAAGATCACTCTCCAAATTACAGTTACATTCCTATAACGGACTCATGATGATGTCGTTTTTTAAAAGAAGATCCTATTCCACGTGCCTGTGTTAACCACAGTGCAAGTTAAGCACTAACAGCTTTGTTAGAGTTTCAGTTCAATCCTGTTCAATTAAATTTATTAAAATTCATAATATGACAAACGATAACAAGAGTTTTCTTAGGCCACTGCAAACCTTATTATTATATTGACAAAAGGAACAACTTCCCTGCCGAACACCAGCTGGTAACAGTGGGAAGGAAATATCCCTTTTAACAAGAATAAACAAAACCTGAGTCAGGGCTGACTCTGAATAAGTAGACATGACCATTTCAGAAACAAGCAAGGTCTAAGTAAGGTCTACTAGGTTCAACTGTTTCACATGGCCGCTCCCTTTGGAATATTTGCAAAACACATTTTTGGCATATATAGAAACTCTCCCAAATATTTGGAAATTGACTTTAATGTGCAAAAAGATGGGTTAAAGAAGCCATAGCCATGCCATCTAAATTGGCCATAGATGTGGATGTGAGCATGAATGGGTTCTGTGTCCCCCAGCAATCACAGTTGGACAACCAAATGCAGTCTTTCTAAATTTGCCACTATCCCACAAGTAGAAGAAAGACTAGACACAGGATATTCAGTCACTCTGAACATACTCTTTCCTACATTTTAAGACTCAGAAATCAAATCCTCCATGTAGTCTCTGCAGTCCAAAAGAGAACCTAGAAGTGCTCAGGACTTTGCGTTTGGGGATTACTGAGTGTAAAAGATTTGGTGCAATCAATGCACTGTTGCTCTCATGTCTACATCAAGACCAAGAAAGTATTTGCCAACTTTGCCATTTAAAAACATTTCCCTTAGATTTGTTCAAAAGTCAGGAGGCTCAATAAGCTTACTCTACAGGAACATTTAGCCTGAATCAAATAAAGAGATTATAGGAATGTGATTACCTTAAATGAATGATATCTGAAGATAATTAAGCAGTGATTGTTTTAATTGGGAATTCAGCTAATTGTTCTTCATGGCAATTAAGTGTTTACTCCATATTTGTTAAAAAGGTGAAGCATAAAGGACAAATATCCATGTCAAGTCAAGTCAAGTCAAATTTATTCCTAAAGCACATTTTTTTAAAAAACAACAACAGTTGACCAAAGTGCTGTACACCAATACAGTAAAACAAAACATAACACAATACAATACCAACATCAGTTAAAACATAAGACATAAAATAGTTAAGATAATATATCAGGAGTCAGTAAAAGCCAGGGTGTAGAAGTGAGTTTTCAACCGGGTCTTAAAAATGTCAACTGTTGGGGAGGTCTTGATGTGAAGAGGCAAAGTTTTCCATAATTTCGGGCCAATAACTGTGAAGGCCCGATCTCCTCTGTGTTTCAGTCTTGATCTTGGAACTGAAAGGAGCATTTGGTCAGTAGATCTCAACAATTTAGCAGGGACATGTAGTCGTAGGAGGTCAGAGAGGTAAGGGGGTGCTAAGCCATGTAATGCTTTAAAAACAAGTAATAAGATTTTAAAGTTGACTCTAAAACTAATTGGGAGCCAGTGTAGGGAAGCCAAAATGGGAGATATATGGTCCCATTTGCGAGTGCTGGTCAATACACGTGCTGCTGCATTTTGGACCAATTGTAAACGATGACAGAGCAATTGACTGACACCTGAATAGAGACTGTTACAATAATCAAGGCGGGATGAGATGAAGGCATGGATCGCTCTTTCAAAGTCCCCAAAGGCGAGAAAAGGCTTCACCTTTGTGAGAAA
>VUQJ01043124.1:0-10484 GCA_015108635.1 Andinoacara biseriatus
ACGTCCTCCTTCATGGTACCATCAATGATGGCAAAGCAGCCCCAGACCATCACACTCCCACCTCCATGTCTGACTGTTGGTGTGATGTTCTCTTTATGAAACCCTGTGTTAGTTTATGCAGATGTAACGGGGCTCAAATGTTCCAGAAAGTTCAGCTTCTGACTCGTCATTCCTCAGAATTTGAGCAGTGACCAAAAGAACGAGCTTCCTCTGAAGGGTGGTGGGCTTCTCAGAGATACGGTGAAGAGGAGGGGCTCAGAGTAGAGCTGCGACTCCTCCACATCGAAGGGAGCCAGGTGAGGTGGTTCGGCATCTGACTAGGATGCCTCCTGCATCTCCTGGGTGAGGTGTACCGGACATGTCCTACCGGGCGGAGGCCTTGGGGTAGACCCAGGATATGCTGTCCTCAAAGGTGATGTGTTAGAATTAGAAAAAATATGTAAGGATTTGAGTGAGTTGGAAGCCAAACTGATTGGTAGACGATTGCATCAGAGCATCAACCAAACTGCAGCTCCTGTGGGGTGTTCCTGGTCTGCAGGGGTCTGTATCTATCAAAAGTGGTCCATGGAAGGAACGGTGGTGAACCAGCGACAGGGTTAGGGTCAGCTAAGGCTCAGTGATGCACATGGGGAGCAAAGGCTGGCCCGTGTGGTCCGATCCAACAGACGAGCTACTCTAGCTCAAATTGCTGAAAAAGGTCCTGGTAGAAAGGTGTCAGAGTACGCAGGGTATCGGTCAGGGTGCGGTCAGACCAGTCAGGGTGCTTACGCTGATCCATCACCTACTGAAAGCACCAACAGTGGGAACGTGAGCATCAGAACTGGACCACGAAGCGGTGGAAGAAGGTGGCCTGGTCTGATCAATCACGTTTTCCTTCACATCACGTGGATGGCTGGGTGCATGTGCATCACTTACCTGGGGAACACCTGGCACCAGGATGCTCTCTGGGAAGAAGGTGAGCCGGCAGAGGCGGTGTGATGCTTTGGGCAATGTTCTGCTGGGAAACCTTTGGTCCTGCCATCCACATGGATGTTACTTGGACATGTATGACCTAGCTAAGCATTGCTGCAGACCATGTGCACCCTTTGAGTTGGTACCTTGGCCTCCAAATTCCCCACATCTCATTCCAGTCGAGCATCTGTGGGATGAGCTGGACAAACAAGTCTGATCCACGGAGGCCCCACAGCTTCCAGGACTTATAGGATCTGCTGCTAGCATCTTGGTGCAGATACCACAGCACACCTTCAGGGGTCTAGTGGAGTCCATGCCTCGATGGGTCAGGCTGTTACAATGTTCTGCCTGATCGGTGTATCTCACGGCTGGCCTGGGAACGCCTCAGTGTTCCCCGGATAAGCTGGAGGAAGTAGCTGGAGAAAGGGATTTCTGCGCTTCTCTGCTTAGGCCGCTGCCTCCGTGACCCGGCCCCGGATAAGGAAGGAAGGATGAATGGATCTTTGTCTAATATTAAAATTTGTTTAATGATCTGAAATGTGTGACAAATGTGCACAAAGTTATTTTCTATATCTCATCTTTGTTCAGATATTGGGGAAAAAAATCTTAGTCCATAAAAATGTCGTCTTTACAGCATCCGAAGGTTTCAATATATCCAAATAAAACAAAACAAACTGTTGGACTTTTATACTGAAAAACCTGAGCAGGAAGTTTGTAACTGCTGAAAGTCCTGTGTGCGTGCGTGTGCGTGCGTGTGTGATCAGTCATCCTTGTGGCTCTTTGCTTCCTAATTAGTTTGGATCTAATTTAAACTAATCTAAGTGATGGATGCTGACAGTTTCATATTCAGGAGTAAATTAATATCTGTGGATTAATTAAATCCCTGAACTGAGGAACCAAAGTGGATGAAGACTAAAGTCCTGCATGAATGCTGCTGAGTCCACGTGCACTTTAATCCATCAGGTGACATATCAATGTCAGAAATTATATTCATCCTATTTGAACTCGTCATGAACTTAAAGTGCTGGATTAAACTGAGTTAAAACACAATGTTCAAGCTGCCAACACGACCTGATAGCAGCTACAAAAACACACCGACCCTGCCGGCCTCCATCTCATCCCTCCTTCAAAGATGACATCAGCTCTGTCAGTTTTCCTTCTTTCACTCCTATTAAGGCCAGATTCCTCCCCCCTCCTCCTCCTCTCATTTTCCTGCCCACTACACAAAGTGAATGGCAGAAAAATGTGCAGTGTGGGTGTCAGCGTTTGTGTGTGTTTGAGAGGCAGCATTTAACCCCGAGCGGGACGGACAAAAGGGGGAAAACAGGAAGACGAAGCTGATGAGGAGACAGTGACAGAAACAAGTGAGAGCAGAGGAGGATGAATGATCCGACTGTCGGCTACGAGGGAAGGAGGATCTAAACTGGAAGAAGGCCGCTGTTGATGAGTGTGTGACTAAAAGGATGAATCACTGTGGAAAATCCCACAGGAGAAAGAAAGAAGGAGAAGGATCACTTTCTGAATGAGAACATCTAAATCACATAGCTGACTGTGGGGTGTGCACACAGCTGAAGAGGGAAGGAAAGTATGTAACAGGTCAAAGGTCACTGTCAGGCACTTCAGTTTGACTTCCTGCTGTGGTGAACTCTCCGACTGACCCCTAACACACAGAAACATGTTCATCTGTTCCTCCCACCCTGGTATCTGCCCCGTCATCTGTCTGCGGTCTCTTCTCCATCCTGTCGTCTCCTGCTGCCCATCATCTCCTAAATCTCCTCTCTGAGGCAGGCGGCCAGATGTTGCTCCTGTCCTGCTGCTGGAGGGCAAAGAGAGAAACCACAGATAGTCTGAATGTGGGAGTCTGGAAAAATAAAGTGTAGAAGTGAAGAAAGGACCTCGGGTGGACTCGCAGCAACACAGAAAGCTTCTCTCAAAGACAGAGAGCCTGAAGGTCTTTATCCTGACCCATACTGCAGGTTCAGGTCTGTGCTGCTGGACCTGTCAGCTCTGCTAAAGCTGAGCTTCTCCTGTCTTGTGCTAAAGTAATTAGCTAATAGAAAGTAATAACCCACCTGGCTCTGACAGGTTAGCCAGGGCTGCGAGTCTTTGCCGTCTCTAAGTCTTCAGGTATGGACGGCCTGCTGTTATCTTCACACCTTCCTGCAGCTCTGATAGCTGCGTCCCTCCGTGCTGCCCTGATCTCAGCCTCTAGCCGTCTTTTGGTGGCTGTTCATCTTATAGTCGAGCGTCTCCAGGATCCCTTTCACTGGGATTACATGTGTAGCAGCATTCCAACAGATCCTGATCATCATCTCGTGTCCATTTGTGCTACAGTAGTCCACTTATCGTCAGTATGTCCTGGTTCCTCAGCACCGGACACAGACCCTGATAATCCGGGCGATGTCTGAGCTGTCACGGCTTCAATCGTATATCTCTCGCTCGTAGTCCGAAGTGGGTTTGGGTAGCATGGGGGGGGCCTAGCCTGAGGACCCTTTGGTCAGGTTATAAGCATTGATGTTGCATAGTTTATCCACCAGTGGGCGCTCTACAACTTCCCTGCTGGCAGCACGAATGTGGAACACCAAAAACGACCGTCAGCTGATCCCAGCAGAGTCAGGCAGAGCGGAACCGTGTGATCCAAACTCGCAGGAAAACGATCCGTTTCCTGTCTGAAAGGAAAAAAAACATCAGCTGATGTAAGTTTTAAATCACCAAATATTGGTGTCAGGCTGGAATAATCCATTCTGTGATCGGGAATTAAAAGAATATTAAATATGTGGCTTCAGTGCTTCTTCAGGACCTTTGGGCTCATTTTTCTCCAGCTGACTTTCAGATTTCAGTTGTGATTCCATAAAACAGGAAATTTCCAGTTTACTGGGGACGTCCCTTTGTCCCGCAGTGTTTGCTCGGCCTCGTGACCTCCGTTTGATGCAGCAGTGGCCTTGTCTTCCCAGTGACTGTGCATTCACAAACCTCCTCAATGGGCCCTTTATCACACCATTGTGTCAGTGAGTGTTTGAGCCCTTCAGAAGGAGCAGGAGAGCAAACATGGAGCCGCCAGCTGGACGTGAGTGGCTGCTGAAGGGTCTGAGATCCTTCAGACAAGCAGGGGAGATGGGATTAATGGGAAATTCATTAAAAAAGAGATTACATTAGTTAATTTGTCACTTAAGCAGCAAACACACCCCATCAACTTCTCTTCCTGTGCTTTCTTTCTTTATAAACGGGATTCTTTTTCTGCAGCTCAAAGTAAGACCTCCTTGAAGGAGTTCCTTCTACGCACCAGGAGCTCCACATGTGACTTCTTCAGGGTTTTTGTGATCCAGTCACACACTGTCAGAAGATTCAAGCTGCATCTTTCAGCCCGTTTCTAATTACGACAGGAAAACAGTGAATTGTAGTTTGGAAGCTCCTAAATTAATAAATGAAGAAGCTTTAAGTAAATGGTAAATGGACTAGTTCTTAAATAGTGCTTTTCTACTCTGACTGAGCACTCAAAGTGCTTATACAACACGTTTTACATTTACCTCATTCATACAAGCACTTCCATGTAACTAAGCTAAGTGCTTTAATTAGCTAACATTCACACACATTCATACTCCAACGCTTGCATCGGAGAGCAACTTGGGGTTAAGTATCTTGCCCAAGGATACATTGGCATGCAGCCTGGAGTAGCCAAGAATCGAACCACCGACCTTCCGATCAGTGGGTGACCTGCTCTATCCCCTGAGCTACAGCCACCAACAAGAAAATATAACCCCAGATATAACAGCCATTATTGGTAATTTAGACCCATAATAAATTATATCCACTTTCAGAAGGAACTAAACGCTGCAGTTGTGTCCAGCAGAGGCAGCAGTGAGTCAGTCCCCATATACTCCCGTGTTAAATAAACATGTTTACAGCTGCTACAGAAACTGCTTTGGTCTCTGTGGATAATTTCCTCCTTAATAACTCACCTGTTTAAATAAAGTTTGGATTATTGGGGGCGTGGCCTCTTTGACTGACAGGTGGATGCTGACACAGGCGGCTGTAGCTGCTAGCTGTTTGCTAGGCTTCCCCTCAGCTAACTGGAGTCCCTGAACCGGACCTCTGGACCGTGTTTGTGCTGCTGGAGCCTTTTGGAACATTTTAGGGCAGTTATCTGACCAATCATATGACTGCTGTGGCTTCATTGGACTAACAGACCGTCCAAGAAGGCGGAGCTCCAGCTTGCTGAGTGAGATTCTGGGATTTGATTGGCTGTTACTGTTACAGGTACAGGTACAGGTATTACAAAAAGTATTCAGTCACCATCCAAATCATTGATTTCAGGTGTTCCAATCACTTTCATGGCCACAGGTGTGTGAACCGCACCTACGAACGTGTGAAAGAATGGGTCGCTCTCAGGAGCTCGGTGATAGGATCCCACCTGTGCAACAAGTCCAGCTGTGAACTTTCCTCACTATAACTAATGCATACAAACAACATGGTGGCAGAATACATCACTGTGACTGCGTCCGTCTTTTATTATGAAGGTGAGAGGAAGTCCTTGGCTGAGTATGTTCTTTAAAGAACCCACAGGGTTCTGATCCATAAGAACTTGGAGTATCGGGTTTCCTGTGTTTCAGACTCGGGTTGAATGTCCAGCTGCCGTGTTGTACAATGAGGAAGAGCGCGTTCGGCCTCCAGCGACCGAGCTGTTTGCTTCCTGCTGCCGGCCCACGCTCAGAATAGTTTGATGCTAATGTCCTCCTGCTGCCGCACAATGAGCTCCTTCAGAGGGAAGAACCGGCTTCAACTCTCATCCTGTGTTTACTGTAAAACCCTCAGGGACTGATTTTGACTCTGATGTAACTTCATCCTCTGAGTTTGAGGCTGATCCAGACTTTCTGTGTCTCCCTCTGTTACTGACCACCTTTCCATCATCTCCAGTGCTGTAAGCATCAGTCAGCGCTGCAGCAGGTCCTCACACTGATGGGTAACATGAAAGCAGCCAGATCAGGAGTTTGACGTGACCTAGTGAGCCAAACTGGCTTACATTAGTTCCCCTGCTGGACTGTGGTTCCTTTAAACAGCACAGCTACAGGTGATTAAAAAAGATGTTCCTCTGGCCTTTCTCATCTTATTCCTGCTTCTAAAAGTTGCTCCTGGAGATCTGGAAGAACGGCTTTTGGAAAATGATCAGCTGTCCATCCGTCATCTCTGTGGGTCGTTCATCAGAAAGGCGGCAAATAAACCCAGAACTGTGAAGAACTGGGGCAAGAATGTGGGAGGAGAAGAAACGTGATGTTTGTCGTCCTAATGTGACCGCAAATATTGGTTTGAACCTTTGTTTGAGTTTCGCCGCCTCTTTCAGCTGCGAGCTGAAGCGAAGGAGAACGAGGGAGTGGAGGAGGACGGTCGAGGACTTGCACCTGAGGAGGAGGAAGACCTCGCTCGTCAGCTCTTGGCTTATGGAAATGGATTCTAGCTTAAGGACACATGTTCACAGTGACGATGACAGAGCCGTTCCTCGAGCACATCTGGACACATCTGTCCTTATACTGTCGTGCTGAACGAGCGTGATCATAAAGGTTTATGCTTGTTTATGCCTGCAGATGCCTCCACGGCCACGGTGAGCAAAGGTTCAACCAGGACAAATTTTTCTTTGGTTTTCTCAGAGAGTTGAAACGCTGTTGGTCAGAATTTGGGTTTTGATACCTGCAGGGTGGGCCAATGAAGAGGCTTGGTACCAGTTGGTACCAGTTGGTACCAGCTTGGTACCAGCAGGCTGCAGTAACAGCCGAAGCCTGTTTGGTCCATTTGAATGAAGCAGTTCTCGTTTGTGTGCCTGTATTTGAACCAGCAGCCTCAGCAGGAAGCTGGCCGTGTGAATGAAGCTCGGTCACACTTTACAGCCGTGACGTGTCTCTCCGAGCGAGGCGCCCACTTACAGCCTTCGAGTTTAAGGGGCTTTGGGCAAATTATCAGGGCAGCAGCAGCTGCTGGCAGCGATTGAACCAGCAACCCCGTGAACATCAGCAGGCCCTGTTCAGCGGAGCGTCATCAAAGCAGAGATACAGTAAGACGTTTGTACTGACAGACAGGGAGGAGGCATTTACTGAGCTCTGAGGAAAACAAGCTGGCAGCTGCAGCAACAGCTGGAGAGCCTCAGCGCTCCCAGTGACCATTAACAACCAGTCTGTCACCGCGCACGCATACTGGGAATGTTTGGCACGGTCGGAGAGACTCCCATCATTATGATGGACATCGTATGCACCAGAAATATAACGCTGGTCCCCAACGCAGCCCAGTCTCAGAGGAAGGATTTAAAGCTTTTGATTTGTTCCTACATGAACACAAATTCTATTTTTCTATTTCCAGTTTATTGATTTCACCTGGAAAAATGTTTCCTGTTTTTGGGATTCAGACCAGCTTCATTTGAACCCAAACCAGGAGGTTTTCCTAAAGCTGAGTTGAACGGTGACCCTCCCTGTCCAGGCACTTTCCTGAATCTGGCAGCTTGTTATTGCCTACAGCTGACACAGGGAACTGGGACTGCTGAAGGAATCGGAGGATCCTGAAGCCTCTGCGCTCCCGTTAGCCTGCTGTACATCTTCTGTGATTAAAATCAAATTCATAACGAGGAAAAGAGAACGCATCAGTTCTAACTCTGAGATTACAGCCAGAGGAGAGGCCGAGGATGGGAGAGCCTCAGGAACGGCCTTTAAAGACTTCCTGCAGAATCAGAGTGAAGCCAGCGATGCATCGGCACATCCTCTGCAGACCTGAGCGCTTCATCAACGTAGCACCTCAGCAATGATCCTACACATCTGTGGGTTAAAGGTCACGAGGTGCTGTGAATCCATTTACGTTTAAAAAGCATCTTTAAGGACGGCTGCTGAGAAAAATGATGCAGTAAAATCAGTTTTCCTCAGTCACATGTGGGATAATCCTATTAATTAGTTATTAATCAGGATTAGATGTGAGTGGTGCTGGGATTAATCAATCAGCTGTAACGAGGTATCAGATCAATGAAGATCTGTCTCTGGATGCTGACCTCTGACCTCAGCTTTGCTGCGCTGATTATTTGTGTGCATTACTCATCAGGTTAAACCTTAAAGCGTTTTCATGAGCTCATCTGTACTCGGTCTCTCTTATCGCTGCTCCTCCTCCTCCTCTTCGTCCTCCCGCTCCTCTCTAATTAAGGAATGTGGCCCAGCCGTCTGTTAGAATAACGGCTGGATGGAGCACATGAAAGGAGGAGTGGATGAGGAACGTGGAGAAGTCAAGGTCACGGGATGGGAAGCCTCCCTTCCTTCTCCTCTGAACTTTCTCAGCTGTATCTTATCGCTGGGTCGGAGACTCTGTCACAAACTGCACAAAGTGTTTTATTAAAGAATGATTACTCTTTAACGTCTGGATTAAAACAATCATGTGCAGCGGGTGGATTTTCATCATCGCCTCTTCATGCTGTCAATGCTCTGCAGATATTTCTATTAACATCATGAAGTCATCACCTCCATCACCTGTGGCTGTTTCAGAGCTCACAGTTTGGGCAACAGCAGTTTTAAGCTTCAAGCAGATGTTTGAGGACTCGTCATCTTTCGAGGTCCAGATGTGTTTACGCGGATTCATGAAGGACTTTGGAAAAATGTCCTCATCAGCTTTTATTGGGATTAAAGAGGCTGGAGTTTAAGCTAAAGCTGCAGCACAGGTTTCCTCCTCCACCTCCACCCGTCCTCCACAGTTATCTCCTCCTGCATCTTCACAGCTCTGCTCTTTGGATTCCTCTTCTTCTTCTCTGGCATCTTCATGTCTTCTTCTCTACAGGTTCCAGTTCTCTGCAGAGCTGGAAGTTCGTGTCAGGAAGGAGGATGAACGCTCCGAGTCTCAGCAGCCGGCAGGACTTCGGTGTTCCGACTGTATATAAAGATGCTGGTTATGGAAGAGTTAAAGTTTCCATGTGTTTCATGGAGTGCATGTTTGACCTCTGAGTGTGTGTCTAAAGATCTGACTGTTGAGAAGGCGGTCTTGTAAATTCCTTCCAGAGAGATCCTGGTATTCCTTTTTTTCTGGGGGAAGTCAGTATTTCCATGGTAGTGACATCCCTGGAAGGCAGCATGTTTTGGCCCTGACACGTTTGAGTGCCGTTAGCTCCGCAGTGCGAGGATTGACGGATGAAGACAGTCGGGATCTTTACATTGCTGACATGTTTTCGAGGCTCTGAGCTCGGCGAGCGTGTTCGGACCGGCTGCCTGGATGTATCCCTGCGAAGGAGCCAGCTGTGGGTGGAGCTGCAGGGTGGGGGGTTGGAGGTTGTTGTTTGTTTCACAGCATCACCGGAGTCTGAACCCACCATTTAACCCCACAATCAGCAGTTATGATCAAACGTGTGCACGGATGCACTGACTGAAAATGTTTACGGAGGAGCTGGGCTGTAGGATGCTGACAGGTCAGTTAGTTCGATGGAGAGATCGCCTTCATGTGTTCACAGCTTCACTTATGAATTCTTTCATTTTTCACCTGCAGTAGCGTTACCTGACCTGCAGGTGTGGTGCTGAGTGCTGAGGGGGGGGGAGTTGTTTTGTTCAGCTGGTGTTTAAGGAGCAAAGAAAAGTTGTATGAAATCCCTGCAAACTGCCGACCCCCTGCTCCAATCAGATCGATGATCCTGAGGCCTGATCCACGACCGATATCCAGTCCAGGGATCAGATCAGTGTGTCAAACCACACACACACACACTCTCACACACACACACACACACACCTGAATGTGAGTGAACCGCTCATAAATGTAGAGGTTTGTATTGAGTCTGTTTGGGCTTTAAACTCGTTACACTGTTTGATGATAACATGAATCCTGCTGAATGGAACATTCCCTGTTTTCATGCTTTTTATGCGATTTGGAACGTCTGTTCTCATTATCAGGTTCAGCCGAAATCATTTAAAGAGGCACCTTGTTTCAAACGGCGAAACCTGAAGCTGCCAGAAAATGTTCCCAGTGAAATCCGAGAGCAGCAGAGAGAGAATTCCAGGGTGGGAATTCTGGTTTGAAATTCCAGCAGAGAATTAGATGGAGATTCCTGCATTAACTGAACTTCCTAACTTTTCTCAGGGTCAGGCCGTGTTGGACCTCTGAGTTTGTCTCTCAGGAAACTTAAAGATGTTACGGTTTTTTATCCATTTGGAAAAGTTTCTCCTGGTGCAGGAGCGTCAGAAATTCCCATTTCTTTAGTTCGGAAAATTCGAGGTAAGGACATCCTGGAAGGGGGGGAATAATTTTTAGATTTTCATCCTGAGAGAAGACCTGCAGATAAATACATGTTGGAAAATGAGTGAGAGGAACACCGTTTCTGAGCTGGAATGTGAGGAATGAAACACACACACACTCACAGACAGACAGACACTCACACTTACAGACACACTCACACAGACACACACTCACTCACACTTACAGACACACACTCACAGACAGACAGACACACACACACTCACAGACGGAGACACACACACACACATCCATACACACACTCACAGACACACACACACTATGAGCAGCACTTGGTGACA
>VUQJ01043131.1:1524-16642 GCA_015108635.1 Andinoacara biseriatus
TAAAAAAAAAAAAAAACAATTCTGGAGGGTAATCTGGAGGGTAGATTCCCTGTGTGTGTCATGAATCCACAATCAGCAAAATGGACTTCCAAAATCAGTTATTCAGCTGTCTTTGTTTTGGCTGTGAGGTGGTGGAGATCACAAAGGGACCCATCCATTCTGTGTCTGATGTACACTCCAGCTTCTATGGCAAAAGATGCAAGTGAAGAAGAGGTTGAATACTAATGGGCTAGAAAGTACCCTTGTCTGACATCATTTTCAAAGGGCTCAGGTGCTTCACCTCCTGAAAGTTCTAAGCCGATTATATTGACATAGAACAGGCATCAGGTAATTGAGGAAAATGCATGCCAAGATTTTGCCAGTCACAAAAAGGAGAGAGATGCCATGGTAGTTGCCACAGTCTGATTTACTGTCTTTTACGTTTTTGTAATGAGACACAATGGTGGCATCTCTGATGTGGTGTGAATGCCTTTTGCTTGTCTATAAGGAGTTGGGTTATCATTCTCATCAAACCAGTCCTGGTGCAGTGACGGAGCTGAACTTTTCCCATTGTTGCGTTGGACTTCCAGTTAAGCGGTCCTTGGAAAATCAACTTGTTCTCAAGGCTTCTGGCAAAGTTGTTAGAATAGCTTGGCTGTTTGAGTTTTGCAATATTGAATGACAGTTGGATAAACATGGATTGTTTCTGATGGGTAGCTTGACAATTGATCTGATGGCATTGAAGCCATTGCCTGTGCTGTGGTTGCCATCACATGCTAACAGCTTCTAGGCTACTGGTTAGAGCTGAGTGGCATATGGGAACCAAGAGTGGAGAGCGATCCTGAAAAGAATATGGCAGCCCTCACACTAGAGGTGCTAAGAGGTCCTATATGCTCACTAATTGTGCGAGTTTTAGTTCATTAAATTAAAAAAAATCCTAATGCTAGAGATGTCTTTTTGAAAATTGTATTCTTGCAAGAAGGAATTTAGTCAGTACAGAGCAGGCAGCAGGTCAAACATAGTTCAACAAAATATATGTAGCACATTAGGCAAGCAAATCTTATCTGTGTGGAGACAGAGGCACCAGGATAGAAGACAGGACCCTGGGGAGGTCCCACATTCTCACATCTCTCCTACATGCAGGGGCCAACATGAAGTATGGGGAGAAAAGGTTGAATCTTTTGTATATAACTAAATAATCAACACACCCTAAATGTAGAACATTATAACTGTATTTTAAATAAATAACATAGGTATATAAAGGAAAGTAAAATCTTAATTCTGACCGAAGCTTGTGTTACGGAACAAAAAACAAGTGTAAAAACTAAATTCCAGTACAAATTCGATAAACTTTCAAATGTAAACAAAGGTGATCATAAAACTGGCATGCTCACTCTATTGTCATCTGTTTATCCACCAAGGCAATAAATAAATGAAGGCACAAGAAGTGCAATACTGTCTTGATGATATGGGCTGTGAGGCCCATGTATGGATCAAATTGGCAACTTGACCACCGATCTGATGAAGTATGACGCAATTGTTCAACTGTCTCTACACTGCATGTGTAGTGTAACTCTGAGAGAAATGTTCATAGCATGGGAGTTGCTAATGAGGGTCATTTACTTCAGCCACTTAAATCCCAAATTTTTAATCGTGCTTACTGGTATCTTACAGTAACTTTCACAATAAAGCAGGACGTTGCATTTGTGATATTGCTGTTTTTTTGTCGTAAGGCGACAAAGGTGTCTCAGAATGTAAAGTCTTGCATTGTGCGTTCACTGCATTGTGCAACAACGGCACTGCTTCAAATGGGAAAATTGATTTGTGGTATTACCACAGAGAGTATGCCACTCTGTTTTTGTCAGACTTAAAACAGCTAAAATAACAATATCCGCACTACCACATTCCTCAGGACGCTTCTTTTCAACAGTGTCTCCGTTGGGGTGTCGTATTCAGTAATGTTGTCACTTGAGTTTTCAATAACATTTCATTAACCTAACCAGATGTGACTCTAACTGTATTCCAGCCAAATGATTGGCTCTGTGCATCACTGTTCTCATTGTCATTGGCTTTTTCTGTTGCCTGTCAAAAACATGAGCGCAATGCGTTCTGTCAAATTTAGGTTGACCTTATTTCATATGTCCCCGCTTTCCACTAAGCACTTGAACACAGCTTACAACTGTGGGTCTGTGCCAAGTTGGCAGTGTGAAAGGACTCAAAACTGCATGTGCACCTGTGACAGGATCTGTGTGCATCAGGCAATTTAACATTCTGTAGGCGAGCAAATTAAAGCTTTTTGGATGCTGAAATGATCAGATTTCTGTTGTTGAACATTGAAAATTTGTGCTTAATTGATTTGTGTGTGGATTGGTGCATGCATTTGGGAGTACACACATTTTTAAATCTTCGTTTATGCTTGTGGATCATATCCTACACATTTGTCACCCCTTTGAGACTAAATTCATACATTTCCCTTTGTGATACCGTTGGCTTCACTTCTTCCTGATTTTCCAGCTCAAATGCAGAATATCTTCATATTCATCTACACCTGAAATGCTGTGACCAAGTCATGATACACACATCATGTATTGCGATTTGTCTTTGACTTGGTATTAATACATTTTAGTTTTTGTACTTTTCACAGCTTAAATAATAAAAGTCTGTAAGGCTTTGACAGAATCTTATCTCACCTGTCCTCATGTATTCACAGCTGTTTGTAAACTGTATAGAGTTATTTTAAGATAAAGACCTGCAGGTACTGGGAGCAGGAACAGAGCATACAGGTTGCATCTGCAGGCTTTGAAGCAGAGCGTTTGATTTTATGCAAGGCTCCAAGCAAGTACTTTCATTTGCTATTTAAGTGTTTCTACAACTGTGGGATCTAACGGTAACGGACCTTCTGTGCTCTTTTTTTTTTATAAACGTTGAAGTTCGGTATAATATTTTAGTTATAACAGTTTCCTCTGGACATCTCATTAAACCATAAAACCGTGTTAAAGGGTTTGAGAGGGTGACGGTGAATCTAAATAGTAAATCAAAAAAGAAATGTAACTTCTGTTAAACCAAAACAATGACCTGAGAGAAGATGGGACTCATCTGGGAGGGAATGCAAAGTCAGGTGATAAAAACGTGTTTACAAAACATGCAGTTGTTTGATCAGTTAGTTATATTATAATTTTGATTATGCTAAGTTGTTAACCCCTAAATGCATGAGAGCAGCTCAGGCTGTTTCATGTTTGAGTTCTGTACCTGTTATTTTCTGCATCCACCGTTCCAAAATGCTTGTATAGGGCTACAGTAGCTTATAAGCCATAACAGCCATTGATGTGAAAACATTGTTTTCAGTTTTTTCTGTAGATCTGTGCGAGCTTGATGAGGGAGACATGTAGCTGTGCAACATGTGGTAAAAGCAGACACAGTTTTTCATGGCTCAGATATTGTCTCTGCAGTTAACATTATTTCTGACTGGAGGCTGAACTGCAATCAAATGAGGTTTATTTGTTGTTTAGTTTTTACAGCCCTGTTGCTGCCGTATTGTAGGGCAGATAAAACTCTTCTGCAGTATAACTGTGGATGTTGGTTAGGGTTTTTGTGATTATTGTCTTGCTGAATTGCTTTCTAACACAAGCGCCTAAGCATGCACACACACACAAACACACACACACACACGTGCGCGCACGCACTGATGAGAGCACTTTTGTCACGCAAGGTGCCTTTCTGCCGTCAGACAAGCAGTTTGTGTTAAGCGTTTTGCTCATGGACACTTGCTGGGGTTTGAACCCGCAATACTGTGAGTAGTGGATAGTGGAAACCCACCCCGGTCAGAACTGAATAAGTGCTAATACTGTATGTGACTTTTCTTTGTACCTTCTTAAATTTGTGGTTCTGTCCTTATCTCAGCAGCAGCAGCAGCAGCTTAATGACCTTGTTGGGCATACACTGAAACTATCCCCTGGAGATTTTTGGCAGTATGCCGCTGAAGTCACTGTAGTCTCAGGGGAAGTTTCCCAGTTGATGATTACATATAATATCTTAGTAGAGGCCTTTGGGCCAACTTCCAAAAAGTCTCTCTCTGTATTTTTTGGGAGCCAAGTTCCAGCATAAATGTCCTATTTTCAGTCTGTGCCCAGAACCTGACTTGGAATCCTCCAGTTTTGAAGATTTCTTCAGCATTGAAGTAATCCACTGCTGGTTGTTGGTACATTCACTACCAAACAGCAAACTGCTGATGGTTGATTTGGCAATCTTCATTTTCCAATTTGCAGACAAATACAGTATGAAACAGCATTTATGTTACTGCCACAGTGTAACTCGTTTTGAAATAGTAACCTAAACCTGTCAGTCACAGAGATTGTGGTGGGACTGCTTTGAAAGTGACCAAATCACTTTAGAGCCTTTCTTCCTTTTTGGCTCCACCTCCAAACTGTCAAAAGTCAGCGTGATTTGCGTGAGCAGAATTAAGCTTGGAGAGCAGAGCTGTCGGCAAGAGCGTGACTCTGCTGCAGCACTCGCCAAGCAGACACTGTCGTGAGCATGATAGCTGCTTTGTGTGTAAAATTATTCGCTTGTGATTGTTTTATCTTGCATCATCTTTATTTTATTTTATTTTTATCCTTGACATTCCATATTTTTTCTTTTTCAGTCCTTCTGTAGTAGATCTGCTGTGTTTAGGATCATTGTCCTGTAGCATGATCCAGTTTTGAACAAGCTTTAGCTGTCGGACAGATGGTATCACATCTGAATCAAGAATACTTTGGCGTACAGTACAGAGGAGTTCATGGTTGACTCAATGACTGCAAGATGCCCAGGTCCAGTGGCTGCAAAACAAGCCCAAATCATCAATGCCTCTGCCAGGTGTTTGAGCTGAGATGCTGTGTTTTACCAAATGTGGAGCTGTTCAGTATGACCAAACATTTATCTTTGGTCTCATACGTCCAAAAGATGGTGTTTCAGAAGTCTGTTGCAAACCTAAGCCATGCTGCTATGGACACAGGGAGAACATGCAAACTCCACACAGAAAGGTCCCGGCCAGATGTTGGATTTAAACTCAGGCCCTTCTTGCTGTGTTCAACAGTTCTAACCACCGTGCTGCCCCACCTTGAAAGGCATTGTTTGTAAAAATGGTTTAATGGTGTGCCTCACCACAATAAGAGTAGATTAGCTAGAGTTGATGAATGAGTCCCTACCGTGGCTGTCTATAACTCTCCTTGCATGTTTTTTGTCTGTAATCCCCCTCTTAATGTCCTATCATGTCACCTATTGTTCTGTAAAGGTGACTGTGCAGCACAATTTTAGCTATTTTATCAAGTTTATCAAGCTCAACAGCAGTGGCTGTGGGTTGGGTTGTGGTGGAGGGGGTATCACCAAAGATTTGATGTTTGTATTCTGAATTTATAGCTGTCCTTAATATCTGTCCTTGCAAGGACAGATATTAGGGCCCTGTGAGGTTTGGGCTTTGCTGCAAGCTTTGATTCTATTCTCACATTATTTTGATGTTTTAATTATTGACAGTCACTGCTTAAAGCTGCCGCAGGCACTATTTTGACATAAACAAATCCATATTCAAGGTGGGAGAGGGACAAATCTCAGGTGTGTCATGGTGAAGACTGTGCTATACTGCCAGAAAAGCTCTGTGCTATAGAGTTAGACATGCATGTTGAAAAATGATTTCATTGAGAAAGATTTGAGCATTTTCACATTTTCTAAAAAAAAATAAAAAATTAAAATCCCTGAAGACATACAGTGCTGTAAATATTCTAAATGTTTCCATGATTCCTTGCATGTAGCTATTATTGTGTTGTCAAGTGATTGTATTAGGCTGCCAGCATGTGTTGCTAGTAGGGACAGAGCACCCCAGGGATTCCTGGTCATAGTCACATCTGTCATGCATGCTCTAACACGGCACCATTCACAGCTGATAACCACAGAATATAATAATCCCTAGCAGCTGAGCATTAGGAGGACAGTATGTACTCTTTAGTCTGCTGGTATTATATAATGAAACAGCTCAATTAGATGCCTAAATGAGGTACCTACAGTAGTTCAAAGAGAGCCAATTTACAAATTCATAATATCTGGGCTTTTGAGTCATCTTTTTGTCATCATTAGCTACAGCATCAAAGGGGAGAGAAGAAAATATTGTGAGGGGACAGAGATGATATTTTCTAGTAATAAACTGAGCCAAATCAAATACATTTGCATAATTTTGAGTTTGCCATGTCTAGTAGACTCACTGGAAGTAATACAGCCTCATGAACATTTTCATTTTAGAAATGCAGGAAGTGGATGCAACTTTTATAATATGACAAGCTGCTGAATTTAGTAGCAAGATTTAACCCACATAGTACAGATGAAATCTTACCACACTGCCTTGCATCAGTATATTTCCCTGTTGTTTAGGAAAATGCTTTTATACTGTTACAGTATTGCAGCTTGCATCCCCAAATCAAAGAATACTAATAGTAAAAGAAGACAAAATTCTTATTGTTTATGTAGCTGTTTTCATAATCAGTTGGATGCCAAGGCAACACAGAGCACACACACACACACACACACACACACACACACACACACACACACAGGGACATCAAAGACAACAAACACTTTCATCTGCTTACGATAGAGTTCAGTTTGCTGTTTTCACAGTGACTTGTTCAGTTTAAAACTGCTAAATGGGCTGATCTTTTCACCTGAAGGTGAAGCGTGAGATAAAGGGAACCTGTCATCGGATAAATGTGTTTATTGGCACTCTTGCTGAGAGATGATACAGTACATATGGTCAGACTCTCATGCTTGTATGCCTTTCCGTTTTTTTTTTTCCAGTTTATGTATGAGATCTTCAAAAGTAGATTCAGAATGTTTATTCTTGAGTAAGTCATGGTTTGCTTGATCGAATACTTATTTAACTCAGTGACATGCAGATCTATAGATCATGTTGTAGGGCTAACACAGAGACAGACAACCAATAATACCTATGGGCAATTTAGAATCACCAATTAACCTAATCCCACTAACTGCATGTCTTTGGACTGTGGGAGGACACCCCAACACCTGGAAAAAACCCACACAGACATGGGGAGAACATGCAATCTCCACACAGAAAGGCCCGGGCCAAGGTGAGGTCAAGACCTGATCTGTGAGGCAACAGTGCTAACCATCACGCCACCTGATATTCTGTTTCTCTCCATTAAAATGAACCTACCTTAAAATTAGAGTCTGTTTATTTCTGGAAGTAACCAAATTTACAAATGCAGCAGAGGATCAAATAATTATTCCCCCTACTGTATATATAAGATAAGATAAGATAAGATAAGATAAGATAAGATAAGATAAGATAAAACTTTAATCATCCCACAGTGGGGAAATTTGTGCATTACAGCAGCTCAGTACAGAGGAGAATATGAAGATGAATAAAATGAGACTAATAAAATAAAATAGAAAAGAAAAGAAAACACTATATACAATATATACAACAATACACATATACATATACACACATGTACATCAAAGAACATTATATACAGATATCAAACCTTATATATATACATGTTGGCAGTCAGCATACACAGTATGCATTTAGAGTCAGTGTAATAAATAAGATGTATGTTACTGTATGGCCAAGGTGATGGCAGTAGAGGTAAAGTGTCCAAGTGATTCTTGACTTCATGATGCATTATACAGTCTAACTGCTGTTGAGATGAATGACCTGCGCTCCTTCCTGCAGCGAGGATGTTTCAGTCTCTGACTGAAGGAGCTGCTCAGCTCACCCACAGTCTCATGCAGAGGGTGGTGGGGGTTGTCCATGATGGATTTCAGCTTCGCTAATATCCTCCTGTCACCCACCACCATCACAGAATCAAGGGGACATCCCAGCACAGAGCTCGACCTATGCACCAGCTTGTCAATCCTGCTCCTGTCCCTTTCGGTGCCCCCCCAAACCAGCAGGCCACTGCAAAGAACAGGACAGGTGCTACCACTGAGTCATAAAACGTCTTTAACAGAGTCCTGCAGACACTGAAGGACCTCAGCCTCCTCAGCAGGTGCAGTCGACTCTGGCCCTTCTAATACAGGACCTCTGTGTTTGTAGTCCAGTCCAGTTTGTTATTGAGGTGAACACCAAGGTACTTGTAAGAGACCACGGTCTTTATGTCCTTTCCCTGGATGTTCACAGGTGCTGTAGGGGGTGACTTCCTCCTGAAGTCGATGACCATCGCCTTCATCTTGCTGGCATTGATTTGGACAGCGTTGGTCTCACACCAGCCGACAAAGTCACTGATGTCCCCCCTGTATTCTTCATCGTTTCCATCTGATATGCATCCGATGATAGCTGTATCATCTGAGAACTTCTGTAGGTGGCAGTGGTCTAAGTTGTACCTGAAGTCTTAAGTGTACAGACTAAACAGAAAGGGTGAGAGGACCGTGCCCTGTGGTGCCCCCATGCTGCAGACTACCACATCAGACACACATGGCACTTTACATACTATGGTCTGTTGGTGAGGTAGTCGATGGTCCATGCAGTCAGCTGCCCGTTCACTCTGGCTCCCTCCAGCTTCCCTCTCAGCAGTGCAGGCTGGATGGTTTTGAATGCACTGGAGAAGTCAAAGAACATGACCCTCACAGTGTTCCCTGCCTGTTCCAGGTGAGAGAGGGATCTGTGAAGCAGGTAGATGACAGCGTCGTCCACCCGATGCCAGGCTGGTAGGCGAACTGCAGGGGGTCCAGCGCTGAGCTCACTAGTGGGCGAAGGTGGTGCAGGATGAGCCTCTCCATTCTCCATGGTTTTCATCAGGTGAGAAGTCAGGGCCACAGGTCTGTAGTGGTTGGACTCCCTGTGATGTGTGATCTTTGCCACTGGAACTACGCAGGAAGTCTTCCACAGTTCAGGAACCCTTTCCAGATGCAGGCTCAGGTTGAAGATATGCAAGACCACCTGACATAGCTGGTCTGCACAGTACATGATGCATGTGAACTCTGGGAAAAAAGTTAATGGTTATTACAAATTACTGTTGTAGTAATTTTTCAGGCCAGAACAGTAATTTTACAGTTTAATTGTTTTTTCCAATTTGAAGACCTGGCCACCTGTCCAGGATATACTCCACCTCTTACTGTATTTGTCAAGAAAATGGATGATTTAAAGATCTAATTAGGATATCAGATAAACAAATTTAAATGTAAAGGTGCTAGTATTCATGATATTTCCTAATTGATCAGGCTTGAATCTACCTGGTAAGCCTCTGCAAATGTCAAGCATATATATGAAATGAAGAAAAAAAAAAGCAATCTCCTTGGTAAATTTGAAAATCAATTGCTTTATACTGCTTTCTTGGTTGGTTGATATTAAGCTTATATTAGGCCCCGGGCATGTTCCTTTATTTTCATGGACTTTTAAGTGCAAAGAACTCATGATGGTGCCAGAAATGACTGCGAATCCCACATCTCACAGTCTCATATTTGACACCATCACAGGTATGTGGTCATTACTACATATAATACACACTCACAGAGGGGATTTTTATGTGCTGGTTGGTGAGCCAAAAACACCATGGTCCCTGAGCAGCTCCTTCAGCAGTAGACTGTTACATCATAACATTTCATCATTACCATATCAGTGGTGTAATTTTGGTAAAAAGCAAGAGTATAAAAGGTAAAGAAGAACTGTCCAGCATGAGCATATAGAAACACAATAAATATACAATACTATGCTAAAGTCTTGAGCTGCCCCAATTTTCTTTTTACATTGTGCTAGGAAAATGGATAATAGGTGCAGCGATTTACATATACTCTGAGACAAGCATAAGATAAAATACAGTATATAAGGCAAAAACTGAATTTCTGCAATTCTAACAAGCTTGAAAGTCAGTATTTAGAATGACCACCTGCAACACCTCTCAGCTTTTTTGTAATTTTTTTTAAATAGGCTCTTCTTTGGATGTTTGCTGCTTTTTGTCCTGTTATTCGTCAAGATGATCCCACAATGCTTTAATAATGTTGAGGTCCTGGCTCTGTGGAAGACAATCCATGACTGATGGTGTTCTACAGTGTGTTGTTTACTCCATTGGTGGTGTGTTTAAGATCTTTGTCGTGGGAAAAATTGCATGATGGATCAGAATCTGACAGTACTTTTCTTCATAATTCCATAATTTTGACCAGTTCTCCAATCCCACTGGCTGAAATGAAGACCACAGAGCCTCTGTAGAACAACTTTTTTCTACATTTAAATGCTTTCTATCTAACATTCACACTGCAGTGAACACGTCAGAGAGCAACTTGGGGTCAAAATGTGCTAACTTTGGCATTTATTGTAGATTCACGTAATGAAATGAGAACAAATTATGTGTTTTTGCAACAGTCTACTTGTAATCTTGTACTACACTTAACTGTCTGTTAAGTGTAGACACAACACTGATTTATCTGTTGAGTTAGGTGCCTTTTATAGACTTGAATGAGTTATATGTCAGCATTAAGTGGCTTAACAAAAAAACAACAAAAACAAACAAAACAAAACAAAAACAAACACAAACAGCCTAGCTCCTAGGGAGCAAAATATATAGAAATGAGGAGTGACTCAAAACGTTTGCACAATATTGGAGTACTGTCATTAGTTTTCAATTTAACGAGAGCACTGTGCTTTCAAATAAAGCATCTCATGGATTTAGATGCTCAAATAGGTATTTCTTTTAAGTCCTTCTAGATGAAAGTCTTGGCACTTTGCTGGTTCCTTGAAGCATGATTTTGAAGCCTCTGTGTAAATGAATGGAGGGAGATCCATAAATTCATTTTGATGGTCACAGGAGAAAACTAACTGTGGAACTCCCTGTTAAATCTAATAAAAATCGCCTCAACCCAAGACACTTTACATCAAAAAAAGGGATAAAACCTTTTTTCCTCTGCAAGTTCTACTTCTACTATACATGCTTAAAGTTTCACAACGTCATGGCTGCATTCATGGCTCAAGAGTAGGGACACATTTAGCGTGTCTCTCTTTAATGTTTCAGGGTTGCTGCTTTACACTATAAAGCACTTGAGACAAGTGTATCTGCTCATACAGTAAGAGCACTGAACAAATGCCAATTCAGGTCATGGATGCACTACACCAAGAAAAAGTAAAAACATACACTTACCTATGTATACAATGATAAAAGATTAAAACATCCCTGCCATTATTAACTGACCATCATCGGCCTCCACTGTGGAAGCTCTTCAACATGAGTTTCTTAGTATGGAAATTTTAACTTTCACACATATGACATTTCAGATAAATATGCTGCAGAATTCATCAAACTGGAATCTTAATATGACCCAACATGTGTTTGGGTTTGCATACATTTAAATCTTGTTTTATTCTTCAAATACTGGTCTTTTTGTGCTTCGGGGTTAAACCATACAGGCAAGGGTCGAAGTATAAAAGACCAAAAGTACATCTTAAAGTTAGGCAGAGCAAATCAACCCAATGTTTTATCTCTCTGAAGTGTTCTTAGTTTCAATTGAGGTTTCTTCCCACTCCATATGAATTTTGAAATGAGAGAGTGTAGCTTATCCCAGTAGCCCTTTGGCGGAGCGAGAAGAATCATTGAGGAGTAGAAATTCACACGAGGAAGAACATCCATTTTAACTACTGAAACACAGGCTTGAAGGGAGTTTGGTAATTTTGACCAACGTTGTAAATCCTTCTCAATGAGATCGAATACAGTTTGAAAGTTACCTGAGGCTACGCGAAATATAGAGGGGGATATGTTAATACCAAGGTACCTGAAATGATTCACCACTGGGATATCAGATGGCAGGGGTAGAGCTGAAACAACAGGATTTAAATGTAATAGTGAAAATTTGCTCCAGTTGATTTTATAGCTGGATAATGAGCCAAACAATTTGAAGGTGGATAGTAAATGGGGTAAAGAGGACCCTGTGTCACGAATATAAAGTATCATCCGCATATAACGATATACGATGTTCAGTGTCACTGACAGAGATAGGGAGGGTTGAGATTGGTCTGATTTTCTGGGCCAGGGGTTCGAGAGAGAGGGCAAAAAGTAATGGGGAGAGGGGACAGCCCTGGCGAATGCCCCTTAATATGGGGAATGAGGTGGAACACATATTACCAGTGTACACCATTGCAGAGGGATTAGCATACAGAACTTTTACCATTTGCATAAATTGAGAACCTAATTAAAAATTGTCCAGGGTGGCCCAAAGATAGGCTGTCAAATGCTTTTTCGACATCGAGAGATAAGACTGAACAGGGGAAGTCCACCATCGATGCTGCATGAATAATGTGCAGTAAACGGCGTACATTATCAGAAGCTAGTCTGCCTTTCATGAATCCAGCCTGATCAATATGAATCAATCACATATCTTTCTAGTTGAACGGCGAGCACTTTAGCGTAAAGTTTGACGTCCCCATTAAGAAGCAACAGGGGTTGGGTCTTTCTTTGGTTTGAGGATTAGATTGATTATTGCGGCATTAGTACTTGGGTTAAAAAATCCCTTGTCAATTGCTGCATTAATCATATTCAACATATTCCAGAAGAAAAAATACACCTCTGGTGGGATACCATTCCAACCTGGGGATTTTCCTTTTTTCATGGCGGCAAGGGGTTTTTTCAGCTCTTCCAATGTAATTGAAGCGCCAAGCCTTTCTGAATCCTGTGCATCCAAAGTAGGAAGCTCAAGGTTCTTGAAGAAGTGCTTGCAGGTCTCTGTATTCAGAAAACTTCAGATGAGTAGAGGGTAGAATAATACTGTTTGAATGCCAAAATTATTTCGCCGGGTTCACTTAATCTACCAGTGGGTATTTGGATGGCCATGATATTAGAGTAGTTCTCATTTTGTTTCAGGCGTAAGGCCAGTAGATGGCTCGGCCTACATCCATTAAAATAGTAATTTCTTCTAGTTCCATGTATTAGAAATTAAGCTCTTTGTCTCAACAATGAGTTCAGCTCTGTCCTAACTGCTGATATTTGCCCCAACAATGCAGCATTCTGTGTAACCTGTCGTTCTGATTCAAGTCTGTTAAGAGTACTCTCTAGTTCACTTATTTTCTGCAATCTATGTTTCCTAAGATAAGACGAGAAGGAAAAAGTAGTATCTCTGATCGAACCTTTAATTGCATCCCACAGAAATGGGATCCCCTACTGACCCCGTATTGATATCTATGAAGATTTTTAAGGCATTACGAAAGAAAGTGCAGAATTCTTCATTAGTGAAAAGTGAGAAATTGAATCGCCAATGTGAAGCTTTTGTAGGAGAGTCTTTTAGCGTTAAATGAGCTGAAACAATACTATGATCTGATAATGGACAGGGTAAAATCTGAATGCAATCTGAATTTTTGAGACTGAAGACGGAGATACTAACAAGTAATCTAACCTGGAGAAGGACTGATGTCTGGCTAAGTAAAAAGTATTTTTTTTGAAGGTGGGGTTAACTACAGGGTATAGGTCTAGCAGGCTGAAAACTGATAAGAGATCTTGCAATTCTTTAGTTGTACGTACTTGTGAGGGGTAAGAGAGTTGCACAGATTTATCCAACATTAAATTGGCACAAGCATTCATATCTGCACCAATGATAAATGAATATTCATGTAGTTGAGCCAAGGTTGATGTTAGTTTGGGAAAGAAATCCAATTCATGTTGGGAAGGAGCATAAATGGATATAAAGGCAAATTTTAGACCTGAAATGATGGTTTTGACATAAGAGACCCTGCCATCCTCACTTCCATACTTCCCTAGTATGTTCAATGAGAGGTTACGTTTTAGTACTATTAGCGAGCCTCTGGTTTTTGAGCTTGTGGATGCAGAGGAGGCTGTGTAGTAAAATTTATTTGCAAAGCGCTGGGAGTCAACAGTTCTCAAGTGTGATTCCTGTATAAAAGCTATGTCCACTGAATGCCTGCGTAGAAAGTCTAAACATGCAGCACGCTTGACTTGGCCATTCAGACCATTAACGTTCCAGCTTATTACATGAAACTTTACCATAGTACTAGGAGCATGTTACAGTTTGTATAAATGCCAAGAGTGCAAAGATAAAAATAAAATAGGTGATAATTTGTACACAGCACAAAAATGCAACAATTCAAAGGTAACAACCATGAAAGAGATCATACCCACCCCTTGACCCTGTTGGCATGGCCCCAAAGCCCTCCAGAAAACCAATGGAAGATGGAACATTCCCGTTAAAACAACATTCAACAAAAGCAAATGATCTAGATAAAACTTGTTCCGGTCCGAAACCCCATCCTCTGTAAGGCACTCATCACGTTAGAGAGAGCCAGTCTGCGTCCAAAGGTGCGTGTGTTGTAATCCGGAGTGAAGCGGACCGGCTATCCATTCAGCTCCACCGCTCTTTTCCGAGTGGCGCCCAAAATCCTATCTCTGTCAGTGAATCTCAGAAGGGTGTGTGGAGTGAGCTTGCGGTTGGCATCTTCTCTTGCCGGACCCACTCGGTGTGCACGCATGATTTCAACAGCTCCCAGTTCCGGGAACCACTTTGTGATGGCGTCGAGCATCTAGGCGAGGGGATCAGCCGTTTTGGGGCTCTCAGGGATTCCATGTACCCTTATATTGTCTCTGCGTGATCTGTCCTCCAAATCAGCGACCTTATCCTCCAGAGCAGCGCACAGTGATGTTAGCTTGTCTGCCGAAGTAGAGAGGCGGTTGTCTAGCTCCTTCAGGCGGCTTTTGATGGATTCAACATGCTCCATACATTCTGTGGTGTCAGCGTGGATAGTTAGCATCTCAGACCGAGTCTTGCGTGGTGAGCGTGCATACAGGTCATGGCGGTTGAGTGCATTACTTATTGTTTTCTTTGAAACAATTGTACCTGCTAATTCCAGGTCTTTCTGAAG
This sequence comes from Andinoacara biseriatus, assembly GCA_015108635.1. Classification (NCBI taxonomy): domain Eukaryota; kingdom Metazoa; phylum Chordata; class Actinopteri; order Cichliformes; family Cichlidae; genus Andinoacara; species Andinoacara biseriatus. The sequence goes on from VUQJ01043131.1 coordinate 16,343, forward strand.
CTCTCCACAAGTGGTCCTTGGCTCTTGGACAACTCTTCTGATAATTCTTTTCACTCCTCTGTCAGAAATCTTGCGAGGAGCACCTGGTCGTGGTCAGTTTATGGTGAAATGATGTTCTTTCCACTTCCGGATTATGGCCCCAACAGTGCTCACTGGATCATTCAGAAGTTTAGAAATTCTTCTGTAACCAATGCCATCATTATGCTTTGCAACAATAAGGTTGCGAAGGTCTTGAGAGAGTTCTTTACTTTTTACTTTTACCTATCATGAAATATTTCTTGTGTGAAACCTGGGCATCAT
>VUQJ01043132.1:11037-23926 GCA_015108635.1 Andinoacara biseriatus
TCGAGCTGCTGCTGCTGCTAACCCTGTGTGTCCCGAAAGGGACTGTCGGGTTTGGCCCTGTGAGAACCTCTGGGATCCTCATGCGAGGAGCATCATCTCTGTTGTGATGCTGTGATTGTTGAGAAATTAAGCTGGGATCTATGGAATCCATCTGGCATACAGTGTTGTGTTCTTCCTCTGATTGTGGTCTCTTACATCCAAAAGTTCTGGCTCGTCTTTTCACACGTGCCACACTAAATGAATTCAATTTCCCCACTGAGTGAATTCTGGGTGCCACATCCTCTAAATGCAACCTGGCTGGAGATACAAATGCAGCAGGAATCTGCTCAAACTGCTGCTCAGTGTATGAGACACTTGCGTCGCCTGTTTCCCCGCACATGCTGGGTGACCACAGCCGTCCCTCAGCTGTCTCTGTTACAAATGTGTGGGCTGACGCGAGAGGAGTTGCATTCTCATCAGTCTCTTCCTCTTTCTCATGTTTCACTAAGAGTTCTGTCTCATTTTGGTTGCTTTCACAGGGGAAAACACTGTAGCTGTCTGCTTGGGAAAGCAGAGATTCAGAGTGGGTTGGCTTTTCAGCTGAGTGGTAATGCTCCTCGAAGCTGTCGGTCTGGGTAGGCTTGGTTGCGCCGAAACACGGCTGATGCTCAGCTCCACAGACTGAAGAACAGACAGGAAGCACACAGAATTTTAAGCTGCAAGTCTGATGTCTCACTGAATATTTCAATGCACTGCATTCTTTTTTTTTTATTTTATTATTAACAGCAAAATGCACAAAACCTCTAATAATTTAGAGACAGCAAATTAACAGTTTTTGTTATTTGAAAAGAATTCATCATGTTCTTAAATGGTCCCATTCAAGAATCCGATCAAATACTGAGCTTTGAATTCAGCACAAACTGCAAACCCAAAGGTTCACAATGAAGTACTGACACAGAAAAGGGATCATGAATCTTAAAACAAAAGATGGGAGACTAAATCAAGAACAACTTGACCAGAGCTTGAATGTTTTGAACACCTGAAAATCAGTCTGAACCCAATTTATTGGTATTTTTGCTATATTTAGCTCTTATAAAGTGAAATAACTCATAGCAGCGCATCAAATCACAGGCTGGTTGCATAAATAGAAATACAGCTCAGCTTGCAGAGGGAATGACTGGTGTCAGTGTGCAGGTTTAACTGATCTGCAGAAAATAATGATGGTGGATTAATAAACTATTTTATTCAACTAGTTAACTAATGAATATAAGTTGTACTTTTAGTTTTTTGTTGGGTATGCTATGACTATGGTATTTCTTTAGCTTTACAGCAGGTGGATCACCCAGTGTGCAGCTATTTTTGTCACATGACCCGAGTCACTCACTAGTGGAGCCGTATTGTTATATAGTGCAAATGTCATGACTCAGAGTCTGTCTGGAGACACCAGTGACCAACAGAGCTCCTCTATACTAAGTTTAGGTGAAAGACTTTACAAGGTTAACATGCCTTCACTCTCCTTTAAGACCTGCAACACCTGTAATATGTTGTATTCAGGGGGTGATGTATGGAGAGAAAGCACACTGTTGTCAGAGTGACTGCTGCAATGAAAGCTTCACAGTGAGGTATCTGAATCAACTAAATGTCCCTCCTGGGTGACTTTTGCATCATATATACTATTATCAGCTGCTACAGTAAGCATTTACAGTATATAATACTGCAATCATCATTTGTACGTTACGCACTGAACCAAACAATCCATGAGGTGCATTCAGAGCGTGATGACAGGGAGCAGAGTAATATGTCCCCTTGTGTTTGCTACCTGCCTTCTTCCCTTCTCTGCTCCCTGAGCTTTCATCTGCTTCCTTTCATTCTCAGGTATGTCGGGATGGAGTAACTGGTGGGCTGTTCTGCCTCGTCAGCTTTCCAGCTTCATTTCCCTGACCCTTTATGAAGTTCTCTTTTCTTTTAAGGTGGAGGTCCTTACAGTCTGTTTTTCCCCCCCACTTTTGTTTGTTTAGTTCTTCCACTCTTTAGTTTACGGGTTTAGTTTAGTTTAAGGGTGACGTTCTGGGTGGCACCTTTCTGTTTCTTTTACCCAGGCCTCCAGGGTTTAACTCTAGTTATCACTGCAATACTAAAATGTTAGATATTGTCTCATTAGCCAACATGAATATCAATTTGTACCCAGACTCTCTGTCTTCTCATGATTTGATGTGCATAAAAAATGGTGTATAGTTGTGGTCAGAGGTTTACATCCATTCATCAATATTGTGACTGTCGTGGTAATTTGGGGCCTTTAATGATTTCGTTTGAACTGTTCTTTTTCCAGGGTAGAATGATTGTACAGCATACATCTTTAATAACAAACAAGGACTGGATGCACAAGTTTGAACTTAATTTGGATTTTCTTTAATCCGCACAATCCCAACATATACATACAGGCTCAAATATGTACACGCACAATGTCTTTTAACTTGGCAAGGCCAGGGCCTATTAACTTCTCTTTACTTTGCCAGCATAAAAAAAAGATTTTGTTTGATAGCACTCAATACTCAGAACAATGGGAAAGTCCAAGAAATTTAATGAAGATCTAAGAAGGAAAATTGTAGATTTACAGTAGTGGGGAAGGTCCCTGGAGCCATTTCTAAACAACCGTACAAAAGTACAAGTTATTTGAATGTGTCACCACTTTGCCAAGGTCTAGGGAGGTGATCCAAAGTGTCACACTCAGATGAGTGGAAATGATGTTCAGGAACAACCCAGTATCACTGTCCACAGTGAAGCCAGTTTTACATTACCATAGACTGAGAGGGTACCGACCAAGAAAGGAGCCCCTGCTCCAAAATGGACACCTCAAAGTTCGACTGAAATTTACAGTTGTCCACATGGACAAGCCAAATACCTTCTGGAGAAAGGTTTTGTGATCAGACAAGACGAAGACTGAGCTACAGTATGTGGACACAATAGCAAGAGGTATGTTTGGAGGAGTAAAGGTGATGCTTTCAAACCTCAGAACATTGTACCAGCTGTCAAGCATGGTGGCGGTAGCATCATGTTCTGGGGCTGTTTTGCTGCCAGTGGCACTGCTACGCTGCACAAAGTGGATGGAGGACAACTACCTCCAAATTCTTCAACTTCACCTCAAATCAACAGCTAGATGGTTGAACTTGGACACAATTAGGTGTTCCAGCAGGATAAAACACTTGATAAAGCAGGCTAACATTAAGCTTCTGGAATAGCCTTCCCAAAGGTCAGACCTTAACAAATTTGTGGACTATGCCTAAAAGCCAGGGTCTGTGCCAGGAAACCAATCAATTTAAATGAGCTCCACCAGTTCTGCTAAGAACAAAAGTCAAATATCCAACCAGAATTATCCCAGAAGCTTGTTGATGGCTACCAAAAGCAGCGTACAATCATTCCACCCTGGAAAAAGAACAGTTCAAAAGAAATTTAAAAATCCCCAAATTACAATGAAATTCATGCCCAAGAGTGTACTAACCACAACTGTATTTCTTTACCTTTACAGCTTAACTATCTTGAATACTTGTACCTAAATGAAAGCTTGGTAGGGTTGGTGGTGGCGCCACAGATGCCCTGAAGCTAGCTTTATTTCTTCGCTGTGACTGGAAGAGTCTGATATCCACTCTTGAAAGTGTGCACGAGTGTTTGCACTCACTCAGCGTGTTCTCTGCATCATTTTTCCACGTGTCCTCTTCTGCACACTCCTCTTTGACCAGAATGTGATCGGCCCCATTAAGTGCCTCCATGTCCTCTGCACACTGCAACAGCAGGCTTAGCATTAGTGCTTACACAAGATGACACATGCGCTGTGTGTTCAAGTAAATACATGAGTGCTTACAAGCAAGTTGTGCTAGTAGTGCTCCAGCCCATCTACACTGAGGTTAAATACAGGTAACATGACAAAGTTACAGTTTTTGTACTTGTGAGTCACTATAAAACAATTATTCTGTATACTGTCATTTAATTTCCTGTTTAAGGATTTTCTGTCTTAAGATCATAAATACAAAACACAACATACAATTTGCACTGCAAACTAAATATATTTGGGCTAAATCACATCATAGGTTACCTCTCTGTGAAACAGAAGAGACTCTTCAATATCATATTCACACAGACTTTTTACAGTGTCTCTTATTCTTCAATAGGTTCTTAGCTTAAGAACAGCTTGAGGTAAAAAGTTATTTTCCTCCTCCAAAGTAAAGCAAAAGCCAAGCAAATGTCTCCAGGCATCAGGTCCTCCTAAGGAAGCAGGTGGAAAACACAGGAAAACTGGGAAATGATACACAAGCTGGCAGAACAAGGTTAAGTCTTAAGAAGAGTGATGGTCAGAAATGGTTCAGAAACACAGGATGTAGGTTAAAAAAAAAACAGCCTAACCAAGTTATAGTTTATCGTCACCTGATCCTTCCCTAAAGTAAAGTTTGAAGCCCAATCTTAGAATTAGAGATGTCTGTCTCCTGAACCCAAACTGGGAGCTGGGTCCACAGGAGAAGAGCCTCTAGCTGAAGGCTTGGCCTCCCACTCCCACTTTTGAAACCTCTGAGAACCTCTAGAATGGGATACTATGGTGTAATGGTATAACAGCAGTATCATACCTGCTGGGGTTTATCTGGATCCTGGGTTTCCATCTGTGTGTCCCAGCATGAACTCTGACTTCCTTTGTTCAAAACTACTTTGACGAGAGGAGGTAATCTTGCTGCTGCTGGAGGGTTGAACACTAACAGAGAAGATAACGCCACACAAAACTGTCAGCTATAAACAAAATCAACAAAATACCGATAACTCAACATCTCTTCAGGCTTGTGTGCCTACCTTTCCTCCTGGCCCTCTTCCGGCTTCTCCTCAGCTCTGCCTCCATCACCTCACATTTGCTCTTCAGCAGGTCGATGTCCCGCCGGCTCTGGCTCACCTCGAGCCGGAGCACCGCGCAGCTCTCATCCACACACCGGTTTATCTCAGCTACAGCCGCCTTGGCCAAGACCTCCATGACGGACAGCAGCTGGCTCTGGAAGCTGCAGCTCTCCATCGTGCAAAGATTTCAGCTCCTTTTTACAACACGAATAAACGCATTAAGCTGCACACGCCTATGTGTTCTGTATGTTACTCTTTGTGAATGTATTAAGAGTATTGTATCTGTCACTCCTGGGCAGGGGAGACGTGTCTGCAGGTTCTTCCGCGTATGGTAGAGGGACGCTTGCTTTTAGTACCTTTGAGGTCCAGACGGACGGTCACAAATTTACCTTCCTCGATAGATTTTATATAAAAACACAACACAATAATGAATGTGTCCGAGCGTGTTTTAAAATGTGATTTAGCGTAATTTCCACCACCACAGGAAGTACATCAAACTCGCTGGCAGCCACAGGTGACGTTGCGCTCTTACCGTAATTATTGGATATATGCGCCCTGTGGGTCCAGCACCGTTTATTGGGGATGACTGAAGATTTTATTGGGGTAACAAGCTTAGCATCTATAAGAAGTTTGTAAAAATGTATAGGCGGTGGTGGTGGGACAATGATGGTCTGGGATGACATATTTATGGAGGGATGCAGATACTTCTACAGCCTAGGCAACGACACCCTGACTGGTATCAGGTATTAGGTATCAGGATGAAATCCTTGGACCCCCTGTCAGACCCTATGCTGGTGCAGTGGGTCCTGGTTCCTCCTGGTGCATGACAATGCCTGGCCTCATATGGCAAGTTTAGGCAGTTCCTGAAGGATGAAGGAACTGATACCACTGACTGGCCCCCACGCTCCCCTGACTAAATCTAACAGAACACCTCTGGGACGTTATATTTCAGTCCATCCGATGCTGTCAAGTACACACGCACAAATGACTAATTAGGACTAAGGAAGTCAAACCTATGGTAAGACACAAGAGACACACGACTAACAAAATAAAACAAAGTAACTATATGGGGAATTCCATGACAAAGACTTGACAAGATACAAGAGGGTACTGAGAAAGCAAAACAAAAAACAAAACAAAAACAAAAGAAAACCCCAAACAAACAGAAGGAATCAAATATTAAATAAACCCCAAGTTCTCAAAATAGAAGCTGAACCAGGAAATATAAACTAAAAACACAGGTCATGACAATGACCACGTTGCAAAATTATAACCCCCCCTCAAAAAACCCCCCCCAAAAAACCCCAAAACAAAACAAAAACAAATAAAGATCCATCCATTTACTTCTGCTGATCAATTTCAGGGTTGCAGGGGGATGAAAACCAAAGAGATCATCATTGACTTCATGAAACACAGCACTGACCCAGCCCCCCTCAACAGCAACAGTGAGTGTGTGGAGAGTCCACACCTTCAGGTTTCTTGGTGTCCTCATCTCTGCTGATCTTTCTTGGTCAGATAACATCACAGCTGTTATCAAGAAGGCTCAGCAGCGACTTCACTTCCTGAGGGTCCTCAGGAAGAACAACCTGGACTCAAACCTGCTGCTGACCTTCTACCACTCTTTCATTGAGAGCCTGCTGATGCACTGTATCACAGTATGGTACGGCAGCTGCACTGAGGCAGACAGGGTGAGGCTTCAGAGGATAGTCAAGACAGCACAAAGAATCACTGGCTGCCCTCTCTGCTTCCTGACTGACAATATCTATCACTCATATGTTGTGTAATAACCAATATTCATTCACCAAGTGCAATGCTCACCATCTTCATTATTATATGTATGTACTTATTTTATTTTTTACAATGTATATATTTTTATACATTCTGTTATTTTTTGCATATTTTTAGATTTTCTATTTAGAAAGTATGACTTTCTACAGCATGGCATGAAAATAAAGGCCTTCTATTCTATTCTATTCTATTCTATTCTATTCTATTCTATTCTTGCTGTGCGGTAACAGTGCTAACCACTGCAACACTGTGTCTCTACCAACATTTCAAAGCTTAAACTTGATGGATTTATAAAAGTCTTGAAACCCACCTGAAAAGCTGAAGGATTGCCAAAAATTACATGTGCATTATTACCAAAAAGCAGAAATGGATTTTCACAGCCAGGCAATTTAAGACTAGTCTTGAAAGTGTTGCATAATGTTGTATTGGTAAATGATTTATGACCTATTTATAAAGCTGTTATTTACAACCTAAGAATGTGTTATAAGTCGTGACTTTGGAAAAAAAAAAAAGCTTTTACAATAGGTTAAATATGTACTGGACCCCCTGCAGTTTGCCTATCAGGACAAGGTGGGTGTGGAGAATGCCATCCTCTCTACCTTCTCAACCGGACTTATTCTCACCTCGACAAGGAGAGTGGCACTGTGAGGATTTTGTATTTTTGTTTTCTCCAGTGCCTTCAACACTATACAGCCCCCTCTACTGAGAAACAAGCTGAACAGGATGCAGGTCAACCAACACCTGGTCTGGGTTATGAATTACCTCACTGGCAACCTGCAGTACATGAGGCTGAGGGACTGTACATCAGCAATACAGGTGCACCACAGGGGACTGTCCTCTCTCCTTTCTTGTTCACACCATACCATACCATACCATACCATACCATACCATCTTTATAAAGCACTTTAAAACAACCACAGCTGATGCAAAGGGCTTTACATTTAAACACAAATAAATAACAATTTAAAAAAAAATCTTTCAGGTTAAAAAACAAACAAAGAACCAAAAACATACAGTTTAAAACTAGATCCTGATTGAGTTGAAAGCCAAGAAAAATAGAAGGGTTTTAAGACGAACTTTAACATCTGACTTCCAGTACAACTCTGAGAAGTGTCATATGCAGAAATTCTCAGATGAAACGCCATCATTGGGTATGTCAGAAGTGGACAGGAGGATGAGTACAGGAGACTGGTGAATGACTTTGTGGAATAGTGCCAACTGAAGCAACTGCTGGTGAACACGGGCAAGACCAAGGAGATGGTGGTGGACTTCCATAGGTCTGGATCATCCCCACAGCCAGTCTCTGTCGGAGGGATTGATTTGGAGATGGTGAGGACCTACAAGTACCTCGGTTTGCAGCTGGACGACAAACTGGACTGGTCAGTGTGTACAGACGCACTGAACAGGAAGGGTCAGAGCTGGCTTTATCTCTTGAGGAGACTGGGGTCCTTCAACATCTGAAGAAAACTATTGCAGATGTTCTACCAATCTATAGTTGCCAGCACTCTCTTCTATGCGGTGGTGTGCTGGGGAGGCAGCATCAGGAAGAGAGACGCACTGAGGCTGGATAAGCTGGTCAGGTGGGCTGGATCAGTGGTTGGAGTGGAGCTGGACTCTTTGACTACAGTGGCAGAGAGAAGGACACTGGACAAACTGCTCTCTATCATTGACAATGACAGTCACAGTCAATGACAGACATCAATGAAAAATTGAAATTGAAATTGAAATTGAAAAATTTTTTTCCAAGAGCCATCAGGTTCATAATGCTTCACCTGGGGGATGATAACATACAATCATCATTACCACTTTACTGCATTTTACTACTGCACTGCATTGTCTGCACATCTGCCTCTGCAGTTTTGTATATGTATATTGTATTACTGGGCTCATCCATATCCCCGTGTTCTTTGTTTTGTTTTGTTTTGTTTTCAGAGCACCAAGCCCCTGTACAGTTTAGTATAGTTTGTATAGTTATTATAGTTTGTTAGTCTGTATTGTTAATGTAGTTTGCATAATTTATACCTCAACTGTTTATAATCTATTTATTGTCTATCTATCTATATCTGCTGTTATACATAATTATTTGTTGTTTTACATCTAGTGGAAGGATGTTTTGTCTCTCTCTGCAGTACTTTATGACTCATGTTACTTTGTGTTGCAGCCATGTCCTCTGTGGTTGTATGAACTACTTTGCAGCCCAGCTGTTTGTCGTCTTCTCCAGTGGAGTGATTCTGCTCAGTGATCTACGATCTTTTGCATTAACTGGTGACTTGCGCTGGCTTTAGTTTCTGTTATATGTTTGTGGCATTTTTTTGGAACTCCTGTGATACTGATATTAGTATCTATATGTAGCATTAATGTAAAACTAATGCAGTCAAAGAAAACTGGGTCAAATTAGTTTCCCTCATCCTTAAAGTACGTACAGATGTACTTATTTAAGTCCGGGTGATGGAGCTCAGCCTACACAGAGACAAACAGAGCACATACAAGGGAAATAGATGAACTATTCAGATACTATGAACTGATTTCCCTACTCAATCAGCAGAGGCGGAGAAACACAAGCCAAATACAGAGAGAAAGCACAAGAGAAGGAGAGACACTCAGGAAGTTAACAGGGGAAGTTTAGTGGTTTGTTGCGTCATCATTTTATGCTGCTACTTGTGTGCCGATGCCGAGTGAAGGTAGGAGAACTTTTGTTCGCTTTTTAACTTGTTTGTTTCCTAACATTTCTACATTTAAAGTCTTTCCAAAAACGTGGGCCGATACGGAGGGATGGTGGATGATGGGAGAGCAGTGTCAGGTGTCAGGAAGATGGAGAGGGTGGGGAGAGAGTTTGAACTTCTGTGTGAGTCTATGTGTTCAGTGCTCGACTTCCGCTACACTGAGAACAGGGCCGCAATGGCCCTGACATGAGGGCAGGGAGGACAGACCGGGGCTGTAATGAACATGGTCCTCAGGCAGGAACTGAGATTGGAAGCTTAATGGGTCCACCGGCTCAGAGAAATCTTATAGTGTGATTGGAGTGAAACGCTCAGAGGCTTTTTTCAGTGAATAGGAGAAGTGCAGAAGCAAGGGTGTGGCCTTTCATTCGAAAATAAATTGAGTGCATCGGGGGGAAGTGGAGAGCCACATATGCAAGCTGAGGATTCAGTGCAATTTGTTTGATTTGGAGTGTGATTATTGTTACAATGTGAAACTACTGTTTCCACAAAGAAACCATTATCATTTCTGCTTTTGCAGTGAGGAAGATAAAACAAAGTATGTCCTAACACTCACAACTTTACGTGACAGCTACAATGCAGCGCAGCTCACAGAGGAAACAACCTGTACCCAACAACATTCACTGAGGCAAAGGAAACAGAAGCAACAGCAGCACGATCAGATCTCTGAAATGTGCAACGCTTTACCGGAGTCATCGTCACATTAACCAATTTGGTCAACACATCCAGTACAGACAGTCAGTGAACCTGACCGTCACCAACAGGGCAGAAGAGACCAGTCTGAATGTGAGGTGAAAAGAGAAGACAGGAAGAGATGAGGAGAGTTCGAAGAAAAGGGGGGAACAAAGAGAAGGTGTTTGGATGTGATCTGCTGGAGCACCTAACTACCTCTGGTCAAGAGGGTAAGTGAGCAACCCTCGCTGGAAAACATGTCCTTCTCTTATTGTTGTTTTCTGTTCTTGGGATGGTTTTCTTCCTTGCATGAAACACTATCCTGCAGAAATAAATGAACAGGTGTCTAGCTTCAGCAGAAATACCAGTATTGTCTAACTGTGGACAACTACATATCTGCACATTGCAGATAAAATATGTCATATAAGTGTGACTGAATCTGAACATTTATGAACATTTAAAAGCACAAATTACATTCCCTGTCAGGTTAGCTCCAAGCAACCTGCTAGTAAGCAGAATTGATAGAATATTTATCATGTTTTTTGAGCTGCTTAGCTTCTCATTCTGCAGTGATATTTTTATGACTGATATGAAACCAAGAAGAAACTTGCCTGTGCATAAAAAAAACACAAGCAAATCTTGAAGGTCCATGTTCAGTTATGACTTTGCTACTCAAACCATGCAGCTTTAACCGCGCCAGGCTGAAAGAGAGTTGCTCATTTTATACTGTGACCCCCAACTAACTAATTGTTGGCGATATGTGGGACAATGTGGGGCATATTACTAATACTGAAATGTTATTATATGTATATAAATATATGTCAAAGGTCAACACACACTATGCAGGTAAGAGTTTGCCTCTATCAGGTGAAGGATGAATATATTTTATTTTACGTTCTCAAATTCTTGTGACAAAAGAGGGAGCTAAAATGTGCTTTTATGGCCTCATGAACACTTTTATACCTGTGTATTATGAAGACATGTAAACCCCTTTCCTGGTTTTAGTTTTTTGCATTTATCACACTTAAATGTTTCAGGTCATCAAATTAATTTTAAGATTGGACAAAGATAACCCAAATAAATACAAAATGGAGTTTTTAAATGATTCTATTTATTAAGGGAAAAAAACGTATCCAAGGCTCCCTGGCCCTGTGTGGAAAAGGTAATTGCCACCTTTGTCATATCATGAATTAACCGTGATTAACCACATTTTATTGGAAAGGTGTCTTTAGTTTCACTGGCTATATGAAACTAGACCTGTTGAAACAAGAAATCACTAAAACATAATAATAATGAAGTAGGCTAAAAGATCTCAAAAAGCATCACATCCATGCCGCAATCTAAAGAAATTAAAGAATAGATGAGAAACAAAGTCATTGACATCTATCAGTCTGGAGAGGGTTACAAAACCATGTCTAAGGACTCGAGTGAGAGCCATTATCCAAAAATGGAGAAATTTGAACCAGTGGTGAACCTTCTCAGGAGTGACCAGCCTACCAAAATTACTTTAAGAGCGCATCAACGGCTCATCCAGGAGGTCACAAAACAACCCAGAACTGCAGACCTGACTTGCCTCATGCTTCAACAGTAAGAAAGGGACTGGGCAAGTTCAAAGGTGAAAATCACTGCTGACCAAAATGAACCCAAATGCTTGTCTCATAATTACTTTAAAAAAAAAATGCTTGATGATCCTCAAGACTTTTGGGAAAACATTTTGTGAACTTGTTACATCTGGCGTAAAACTAACACAGCATTTCATAATTAGAACATCACACAAACACACATGGTGCTGCTGGTGTGATGGTCTGGGGCTACTTTGCTGCTTCAGGGCCAGGACAACTTGTTGTAATTGAGGGAACCATGAATTCTGCTCTCTACCAGAAAATCCCGAAGGAGAATGTTGGGCCATCAGTTCATGCCGTGAAGCTTAAGCACACCTATGTCATGCACCAGGACAATTATCTGAAGCACACCAACAAGTCCATCTCTGAATGACTCAAAAAAAAAGAAAAAAAGAAGGTTTTGGTGTGGCCTAGTCAAAATCCAGCCTTAAATCTGATCGTGAAGCTTTGAAATGACCTTAAACAGGCCGTTCATGCTCAAAAACCCTCCACTGTGGTTGAATTAAAAAATTCTGCAAAGAAGAGCGGGCCAAAATCCCTCCACAGGGATTTGAAAGACTCATTGCCTGCTATCACAAACGTCTGATTGCAGTAGGTAGCAGGTAGGTTGGGAAAGCTTTTCACCTTTAATTATATGAAATCATCATTTAAAAGCAACATCTTGCATGCACTTGGGTTATCTTTGTCTAATATTAAAATTAGTGTGATGATCTGAACAATTTAACAGTCAGAAATATGCAAGAAACTAAGAAATCAGGATAGAAGCAAAAACTTTTTTACAGGACTGTAACTGTTAAAATGATATCTGGTATTTTAGCCGCTGTTCTAGCCGGTAATTACCTTTGGGTTTTAGCATATAGATCAGAAAATCTTTTTTGAACCACACATTTCTTGTGTGACACGTTTTCACCGACATAAACAAAATGTGGGATTTTGGAAGGTGTCTGCTGTGTGCCTGGTCAGCTTGACTGTGACACTTATTACAACAACAGTCCTCTCAGGTATCCATGTACAGTCATGGCCAAAAGTTTTGAGAATGACACAAATATTATATTTTCACATGATCTGCTGCCCTCTGGTTTTCATGTGTGTATGTCAGATGTTTTCATCACATACAGAAATACAATTGCAATCATATTATGAGTAACAAAAGCTTTTATTGACAGTTAGAATGAGTTAATGCAGCAAGTCAATATTTGCAGTGTTGACCCCTGTTCTTCAGGACCTCTGCAATTC
>VUQJ01043133.1:0-12000 GCA_015108635.1 Andinoacara biseriatus
CGCTCTGAAGGGTGTGTGTGTGTGTGTGTGTGTGTGTGTGTGTGTGTGACTAGTGTGTGTGTGTGTGTGTGTGTGTGTGTGTGTGTGTGTGTGTGCATGTAAGAGAGAGAGACTGGCATTTTTTTCTTTCCTCTCTTTGCCTATTCCCTCTCTCTTCAGGCAAGCAGAGCAGAGCAGGACTGAGTGAGAGGAGGACAGAGACGCAGACGTGTGCAGACCAGAGCACACCAACTCCACAAAGAGAAGAGAGGAGAAGAGTTTGCAAGAAGAACATAAGAACAGCTTTTTTCTTTTTCCTTTTTTTTTTACATCTGAAAACTGTGGTGGATATCAAACCAGAATTCTACAAGAACAAGAACAAAAAAAGGATTTGTATGGCTTCACAGCTGAGAGGAAAATATTAGCATTTTTGTTATGTACAATTTTTTTTTGCTCATATTCGCCACATATATAAAATTATTCTAGTGGACTTGCAAGGCATAACAGGACTCTTGGAAGCAGATATAGAGAGAGGAAGGTGGACACAGAGAAGTAAGTGTTTGTAAAAAGAAGAGCAGGCTGTCGTGCTGGTGAATATGGCCATTAGTGGAAGCTTTTTTGAGGCAGGCATGGGCAGGCTGGCCGGGCAGCCACTTTGGATGTGGGTGGCGATGCTCTCTGCCCTGATAGTGGGCAATGCCAGTGGCTGCCCAGCACTGTGTACCTGCAGCGGAACCACAGTGGACTGCCACGGACTGGGTCTCAAAACCATGCCAAGGAATATCCCCCGCAATACTGAAAGACTGTGAGTACGATCTCTGCTTTACTTACTTCTGTGTGTGTGTGTGTGTGTGCGCGAATGTGGGTGTGTGCATATGCATAATTGTGTGTGTAACAGAAGCTATAATGTCTTCTTTTTTTACTAGTTCTCCTCTGTTTCCTTGGTAGACTGTAGTAGTGCACATGACTTTGCTTAGACTGAAACAGAACAATAGCCCTGCCTGTAAAGCTGCATGTGTGTGTGTGTGTGTGTGTGTGTGTGTGTGTATATGTATGTGTGTGAGAGAGCGAGACTGTGTGCCAGTCAGGCAGTCAGTCACTAACTGGCATTCCAGTCAGGTATAAATAGGCATGAGGGACTGGAAAGAGCAGAGGCAGATGTGTGCCTTTCACATGTGTCCATAATTTATTTACTTGTTTACTCGTGCATGTAGCTTTATTTATTTTTTCTTAAGTCAAATCAATTGGATCTCATTTTCCCTTCACTTTTTATGATATGAAAAGTAAAGTTTGACTTGAAGTTTAAGAACATTTGTTATCTGCTCTGCACAGTGCTGTGACACTTCATCTCTTTTCTTTCCTTTCTCCCAGTTTTCACCCACCCCCCACCCCCCACCCACCTTTTAAGTCATAGACTCTCTTCTCTTCCCTTCTCCTGTCCCTCAACGCTCACTCTGCAAATTGTTAAATCATGGGGAAAATTAAGCAAATCGGCTACTTAGGCGAGTCTTGCTCTAGGATCACGTAGCTGTCTTGTCAAACGGCGGGAGGATGGGAGACGGAGGGAGAGGTGAGGCGGATGCTGGCTTGCAGAGTGGAGTTTCTCTGTCTTTTCTGACATTCCTCTGAAATATTCATCAGTAAATCAGAAGTGAGGAGTGCAAGGGGAAATAGATTGTTCTATTTCAGCTTTTAGAATATCAGCCCTGAATAAAACATGTTGTGGGAACGGAGGAGAGAAAGCCTGTTTCAGAGGCAGTGTTGGCATAGTGGGAGCCGGCTGCATATTTTATGGTTTTCATATTTAATTTCTAAGAACACCTTTTTTTTTTCTGCTTCATGCTCTGCATGTTACCACGTTGCATTTGTACACACGCTGTTTTAACAGTGAACCGGAGAGGAAACATGGTTATTTTGTGGTTTCCTTTTACATGAATGGCCATTCACACTGGAAAGGTCCCCTGCCCCTCTGCTCAAGAGTATTTTTGTGTTAAAAGTTGTTTGTTCATTCATAGGTCACGCACAGCTGCAAATTTTATTGCCGTGGCATCTCACTCAGAATGTTGCATTTTAAACACAATATATATATAAAGGTCATGTGTAATTTATTCCTGTATTGTTCTGTCTCTCTCTCTTTTTTTACCGTGGGTGTGTGTATGTGCATCTATTAGCTGTGTGTCTAGGTAATGTTGAGAGGTTCTGCTTGACAATAGAGGCTCTCCTCTGTAGGTTGTTATATAGGGTGATTCATCAAGGTGATTGCACAAATCAACACCAGCCCCACATGATGGTCCCATGTGCATAGCTAGATTTATGTGTATGTATTTGGAAAATGTGTGTTTATCTGAATGAACTTGTGCAGCCACCGCTGGGGTCAAGAATGAGTAATGAGTTTGTCAAGTTTATGTAATTGTCCCAGAAGTTTGCAGCCCTGGTCTGTACCGCACCATGCTAACAGATACTTTTTGTCTTTGTGGAAATGAATTTGAATTGTAAAGATTTTAAGTGTGTGATGACGCAACATTTAACTGCTGAACTTTAATAAAAGGGAATGTTGTATTAGCGTTAGCAGGACTACAGAAGGCGCACAATGTGTACTTTACCTTGTTAGGCTGGTTTGCTGGAATTGTGTGAATGGGTGTATTTGCTCTCATGTATACAGCCTAATACTTTTATGTGTGTGTGTTTGGGAAGGAGGGGGTTGGTTTTTGGAGAAAGTGTTTGTGTATGTGTGTGTGTGTGTGTGTGTGTATATATATATATATATGGAAGGTGTTGAGACAGACAGCAGAATCCCATTTGCACTTGTCACTGTGGGTTTGGATCAGGTCTGACCCCTGCGCTCCTCAGACCGAAGCCTGTAATGAGACTGTGAGCTCCACGTGTTAAAATCACACCCTGACGTGTATGGGCCACTGGCCGCTCCCTCCCCCTCTGCTTTCTCTCTGCATCCATCCTCTCTCCCTATCTGTTTTCTTGACGCTCTTCCCCGTCTCTCTTGGCCTTTATCAGGCTACACTGAGAGAAAATCACCATCTGTAATGCTGATTAAATTGGCTTGCGCTCAGTAAAGGATCTTAGTTAAGCTTTTTGTTTGACAGGTATGAAATTAAACTCTTCTCTCTCCTTGTTTTGTCTTGCTAACAGCCCCGTTCTTTAGTTCAAGTGTGTGTCCCATCTGTGAATGAGTTGATTTGAAGAAGGGGAGGAGCTGTGTGTCTTTGCGAGTGTGTGCGCCTTCGTCTAACTGCAAAGTCTGTGCACTGATTATGTATTTTCTGTGCCAGAAGATACCTTGTACTGAGATGCGGGGGCATGTTGGAGCTCCTCCAGAGTAGAGGAGTTGGAGGCTGCACACCATATGTGTGTGTTTGTGTGTCTGTTGTGCAAGCCTGGATAAATCTGATGTTCGCTCTAGTTTGTTCATAAACCACAGCATGTGCTTCCAAGTGTGCATGTGCACTAATGCAGAGAAATGATAGATGAAAACGCATGAGGATTAGTAGTGAAGATGAGTCGCTTCAATAACCACATCTATGCATTTTGGGGTTGGAGGTGGTAGGCGTATGTGCCTGTGCCAGCGAGTGCCTGTAGTGTTTCTGGCACCAGTGCATAGCTGGTACAACTGACAGCTCACTGGCCACCTGATCCATAATTTACCCTGACAAGACTGAACACAGCCTGCCTACTACCTGCCAACACTGGCTATGTGACTAAAGTGGAGAGAGCAAGACGGGAAAAGACAAAGAAATGGGGTGAAGGGTGGAACTGGGGGGGGGACTGAACACACGATGAGAAGACCCATAGAGGCAACGCTGGCACAGTAACTAAAGTGATAATCGCTAATGAAAGGATTACTACACCAGAGGAGTTAAGAGAGATGTAATTCAACCACAAAGCTAATGAATGAATAAACTAGCTTATGTTATTTACTATGAAGAGCAGAATGGGTCTAGCCCTGAGGCAGATTGAATTTCATTCAGGTCCTTTTTACAGTCTAATATATCCATCCTCATAGCTGGTAATCCCATGAGGAGTGATAATGCCTGGAATGAAGATCATTCAGAGAATGTTTATGCACAGCGGAGCATTGTGAAATTACAGGCCTGGGACTCTGTCATTTCAATTTACTGCCTGTGTAACACAGCTGTGGTCTTTCCTCTTGTACTGAACACTGAGGTGGATGTCGTCTCTCTCTCTCTCTCTCTCTCCAAAGCTGCCCTTTGAGTGAGTATTTTGTGAGCTGTAATGTAGATGAGGTTTTTCAAGCTATAGGTCCTCCTATAGTGCACTGGGCTCTTTTGTTGGAATAAACACTGTGTCACTTTTTTACATATATGTGTAGAAAGAGTGTTGCTTGACTAAGAGCAATGGCGGACTCGTAAGCCTCAAAGCCACTATACACACCGCAGGCCCACCGGCCCATTCTCCTAATGAGTACAGCCAGTCTGTGGAAGTGTTTAATTGCACTCGCGAGAGCTCAGAAATGACCCTATCAATATAACTTGAGTGTATGTGTCTATCAAAAAAAACCCCACTAAAACCAATGCATGCATTTTTTCACAAGCCTAACATATACAGTATGACATATAGGCACATGTGTGTGTGCATTGCTGATGGCTTTGCATGCCTGTCTATGAGAACCGGTTTCTCAGCAGACCATGAAAATCAAATTTGGAAAATCCACCTAGATCACCTTTCATCTCTCAGAAGACCATCTTTCCTTTTAAACCTACTGACTAGCCAGTAAGGAGCTGGAGAGTTGAGGGGTGGGTGATGTATGTTCATGTGTAAAATGCACATCAGTGAGCACTCAGCTGACATCGTAGATATGCCTTCATAATCCACATTTCACGCTGTTCAAGACTCTTTTCTGTTTGAGAGAAGTCTGGGAGCAAATTGTGGGCAGCATTCCAGATGAGATCTGCATACTAATTATATCAATACGGCACTTACTGTAACATCAGAGTGCAGATATTCATCAAGTTGTTTATTTTATAATTCTCAATAAATACTGTAGCTGTAAAAAAAAAAAAGAATTGAACAATGGATCCACACCTTTAGAACTAATATTTTAAGCTTAAATATAAGATGAAATTGTTTAAAGCTTCAACTTATAGTTGTTGTTTCTTCCTCAGTTATCCCATTAACTTTACTGTCCATAAAATATATAAGAACTGAGGAAAAATACTCACATTTGCACGGCTGGAAGCCGTCAGCTTTTGGCAACTGGCTGAAACAAGTGAACGATCAAAATGATAAATTTTCTTTTAAAAATGTTTTAAATTTTGCGGCAGGGGTTATCTGTTTGTTCATGGGGTAACCTCTGCGAAGAGGTGAAGAAATGCTGCTATCAATGCGCTCTCCGGGGGTAAGAGTCGTGAATATGACAAGTCTTTATTCTTAGAGGCCATTGGATTTAAACACATCTGCCACATCCATCAAA
Organism: Andinoacara biseriatus; assembly: GCA_015108635.1. Classification (NCBI taxonomy): domain Eukaryota; kingdom Metazoa; phylum Chordata; class Actinopteri; order Cichliformes; family Cichlidae; genus Andinoacara; species Andinoacara biseriatus. Next base: position 5,426 of record VUQJ01043133.1, read on the forward strand.
TTACCAGTCGGTGCACATCTGTGAGCCAAACATCTTGTCAGTCTTCTGTTTGGAATAAATGAAACATAATAGATGTGGCTGAGCAGATGTTTCATCCATAGTTTCTAGTCAAAGTACACATTCATATAGCTTAAATGCCTTCATACAGCATGAGAAGCCACAACAGAACCTCAGAATCTGTCACTGAACAAACTACGGTTAGAGTATAAACCATGAAAGACCCTTCAGTCTCTGCTTCAACTACAGGCCTCTGTGTGTTCCTTTTAAAGCCTGTGGCCGTAACACACATTGGAACAGATGTTTAATTGATTCAATTCAGCCTGAGAAAGTACCGTAAGTTATCTATGTTTGATCAGAAGCTGTCTGTATGCTACTTTTCCCTCTGGTCTTTTCTCAGGCTTCTTTTTTTCCATCTCCCAGTCTTTCTCTCTATCTGTAAATTTATTTATTTATTTATTTTTTGCTTAGAGCAGCAACTGCTTATGTGAAAAAAAACATAGTGTCTTCTTGCCAAGAGTGTTGTTGTCGTGTGAAGGCCCAGATAAAAGCAGAAAAAGACAGATGCTTGGGTTTGGGTTCTTGACTTTTACCTGTAGCAAGACAGGATGCAGGAGGCTCTTCTGCGGTCAAGGCTCTGTGAAGGAGCTGTGTGTGTGTGTGTGTGTGTGTGTGTGTGGGCAATGCATGTGTGAGATATGTTTGATGTTTAACTTTCCTATCAGTAATCTTGCTCCTGGGGCCTGACTGAGCAGAATGAAAACTGTAAATAGCCCTTGAGGAGCCCAGGAGCCAGGAAAACACTCTCAGACGGTCTTTACGCGCTGACTGCACACACAGGCAGACTCACACGATTACTGACGCGCACACACACACACACACCAAAAAATGTACAGTTAAGAACCTTAACTGCTTGTCTGAAAGCCACATTTCAATAGAGAGGGAATGTTTTGTTCAAGCTGAGCAGAAATCTGACCTCTTACTGTGGACAGAAGTGTTCCAGTTGGGCTTACGAGTGTGTTATTTTGGTCATGGTGGTCTTTCTTTCTTTCTTCCGTTCCTCCTTAGTCTCACAGTCTTTCAGCATGAGGCTGTTGTGTGCCCGTGCGACTGGTTCCATACCCTGTTTGACCATCTAGTATGTAGGTCACTTTCTTCTTGTAGTCTACCAGCCATTTAGGCCTCATTTCTCCACTGACGTTTCCCAGACAGCCCGTCAGCTTTTCACAGTTCCCATGGCTAACGGCAACCCTCCGCCACACTGCTTCACACCGTTGGTTTTTGACAGCTAACAACGCTGTCAGGGAAGTTCTCTCTTTTCTGTCTCACATTGACTATCTTTCTTCCCCTGTTGTCTCCACCTGCGTGTTTCACGGCTGTCACTTCCATATGCTGCCAAGTCTGCGGGAGGAGGAATGCTTTGCTTCTTCACAGCTTCTCAACCTGTTCATTCATTAGGAAGTGTGCTCAGCAGTCTGGTCAAAGAGCATTATCAGTGTGTGATTGTGGTTAATGAGCATCCACATTTGAGGCCGTGGGACCTCAAGCTTCTGTTCATCAGATTGTTTCCACAAGAGGAGTTTGGACAGCATTATGCCACCAATCCTCAATCAGCTGGCTTCTGTCTTCCCTGCCAAGCTAAAGCTGTCCAGGACAAATGGTCCTGTGGTGCTTACAGCAGCGACACAGAATGACTGCAGTTTTCATTTGCAGAAATACTTTTGCTAGCCTGATGTATAATTTTTTGCAGCCTGATAGTAAAATTTGCGGCTGTAAGCATATGACTGCTAAACCGACCCACCTTTGTGAGACTCAGTGTCACCAGCATGATGACTGAGGATATTATAGTTAACTAAAACTAATTAACTGAAAGCAGAACACAAAAACAATCTGAAATTGTTTTGTGTGGTTAAAAAACTGACTAATCTTAAATTAATAAACTAATTTAAAATGTGGAGGTAATATTGTTAAATTTGTCAATTTGGTCAAATTTGTCTACACACCATGTTTAACAAGGTTTCATTAAATTCTCCTTTTTAAACTAGCATGTCTACTCTTGTGTTTATATTATATTGTGTATTTTGAAATTCTTAAGAATAAAATACCCTCCGCATTAAAACCATTAAAATGACTGAAACTAATACAAAAACTAATGAAAACTAAACTGTCTCCGTTTTGGAGAGTCTTGAGTTCTTTTTTGTGTGTTTCCATTTTGTTGTATTTTCAGCTTGTGCTTGTTACTATTTAGATCCTCAGTTTGTTATGCGGAGGTTTTCTGTCAGTTACTTGTATGTTATTCAGGGTTTCTTGTGTTAGGTTTGGCTGTTCTGTGTTTAGTTCTACTTCCTGTTTTATTTTGATAGTGTCATGTTCCTTGTGTGTTGTATTCAGTTTTGCTTCCCCTTGTCTCACCTGCTTAATTATGTTCAGCTGTTTTCCCACCTGTTGTCACTCCCCTCATTAGCCCTTGTATATTTATTGCCTGCTCTTGTCTTTGTCCTTTGTCGGGTCCTAAGTCTATGTACGTTTAGGTTAACGTCCGTGCTGAGTGTTTTGTATTTCGAGTTTCTAGTTTTCAAGTACTTTTGTGTAACTGGCCCCTGTCCAGCTTTGTCCTTCGTGTTTATTTGTTTAATAAAAGTTAAGTAAAGATCAGCTCCCGCCTCACGTCCTGCTTTGAGGTCCTCTCTGCCCTGCCTGCAGGACCCGGCCGTGACATAAACTGAATTTAAGCAAAAAATTCAAAGCAAAATAGACATAAAAACTCGAATAACTGATTGGGACAAAGACTTAGAACAAAAGAGCACTTTCATGGCTCCCCAACAAAGACCAAATTATGGCAGCTAGGGTTATCATGACCACATGTCTAATATTCGGCTGGTCCTCCTTTTGCTGCCAAAACAGCCCTGACCAATTGAGACATAGCCTCCACTAGACCCCTGAAGGTGTGCTGTGAATCTAACACCAAGATCTGGCAACAGGTCCTGGCAGTCCTATAATTTGTGAGGTGGGGCCTCCACGGATCGGTTTGTTTGTCCAGCACATCCCACAGATGTTCGATTGGATTGAGATCTTGGGAATTTGGAGGCCAAGTCAACACTTCAAACTTATTGTGCGCCTCAAACCATTCCTGAACCATTTTTGCTTTGTGGCAGGGTACATTATCCTGCTGAAAGGGAATACCGTTTCCATGAAATGGTGTACATGGTCTGCAACAGTGCGTAGGTAGGTGGTATATGTCAAAGTAACATCCACATGGATGGCAGGACCCAAGGATTCCCAGCAGAACATTCCCCAAAGCATCACAGTGCTTCCATCAGCTTGCCTTCTTCTCATAGTGCGTCCTGGCGCCAGGTGGTCCCCAAGTAGGCAATGCACACGCACCTGGCCATCCACGTGATGAAAAAGAAAACGTGATTGATCAGACCAGGCTACCTTCTTACACTTCTCTATGGTCCAGTTCTGTTGCCCATTGTTTGCCCTTTCGGTGGGTGACAGTGACATGGGCACCCCGACTGGTCTGCAGCTGTGCAACCTCATACACAACAAACTGTGGTGTGTTGTGAATTCCGACACAGAACCAGGATTAACTCTTTTGGCAATTTGAGCTACAGTTGCTCATCTGGATCGGAGCACACGGGCAATACTTTGCTCCCCACATGCATCAGTAAGCCTTGGCTGCCCTTGACCTTTCACTGGTTCACCACTGTTACTTGGTCCACATTTGATAGATACACTACTGACCACTGCAGACTGACAATACCCCACAAGAACTGCATTTTGGAGATCCGCTGACCCAGTTAAACAACTAACACCAGCCAGGTTAGTTTATGGTAACTGTTTAGTACCTAAATGTTGCTGAAACTGGAACGTTACTGACCTCTTGCAATCCTTCAAAGTGTTGTGAACTTCAGCTAGTTCAGCTGCTAGTGAAGTGAGGGGCTATGTGCCTGCGAGTCTGCAGCTGGAGGAGGCAAAGACGGCACTTTGGTATTGGCACTGCTGCCAGTGAATTTAATCCTTTTTAGTAGCTTTTTGTCTCTGAGTAGTGATTTTTTTGACAACCCCAGTGGCAACAATGTGGTTCATGAATAGACTGGTTAACTTTCAGATGTGTGAACTCTAAATACAGTTGTTTGCCTTATCCTGCTTTGTTTCAAGTAACTGTCTCATAATGTTGAATGGTTTGCTAGCCAACAAAATCCCAGTGGATCAATGTTTATTTCTGTTTTGAAGGGTTTCTGCATATATCGATACCGCCGGAGAAAATCTCTACAGCCAACAGTAGTTTCTCCTGTGACCATTTTGTTCTTTGCCCGTCCCGCTGGTGCTGTTTGTGTACACGCCAGTGGGAGTGGTTGATTACATTCTTTGGTCCAGTATATTGAAATTACATTTCTATGAGAAACAGAGCACATGTGGATGAATGCAATCTGTATGAAGAACTCAGTGAGCCACTGTGCTTGCTTATCCTCCCTCTAGTCTTAGAGTTTCATTTTGTGTAATGTTTCTCAATTTGAAACAGGTCAGAAAAAGTCTCAGCAGAGGAACCCCAGCAGCTGGCAGAAATAAACGTAATGAGTTTTTCAGCATTGTAGCAGTGTTTCAAGCTCCTTTGAATTATAGAGATACAGGGCGATGGAGCATAGCTGCCACATGTCCACCCCAGGGAAGGTGCACAAGGAAATACTCTCAGGCATCAATCTGCTTGGGACAGAAGATGAAGAAGGATTAGATTGTGATGTCATAAATCTGTTTTCTCTTCAGGAAGTGTGTCAGCATTGGGAATTCTTACAGAGTTTCCAGAGGGTGGAATGGATTTGACTGAGACTGGGAAGTGGAAATCCTTTTTACCGTAGGAACTTGGTCTGATACCTAATAATTTTCAGCCTCTAAAGTAATATTGCGGTACTATAATGTGAAAACCCGCACAAAGTCAGTATCAGAAAACATCTGTCTATGGAAGGAGTTTACGTGACTTTGCTGCAGTGCCAAAAGCCATTACCTAGCTCCCTTTGATTGTAAAAAAAAACAAAAAAAAACAGCGATGACTGACACTGTAGCTAATAAATAACAGATATGTCCTTTTACAAACTGGCACCAAATATGATTTTGGCATAGAGTGCCATTATTTAGCTAGAGACAACAAATGCCAAGTCCAGAGTCCTGGCTCATGTCTGGGGTGTGTATTCAGTAACCTTTCTGGACATCTGAACAATTTGTAGGCATACTATTGCCCACTACATGTATTTTTTTTTTTTAATTCAAGCTTGGGACAATGCAAGAGATATGCAATATTACAGCTCAATATGACTCTGAACTCTTAAGGATAGTGTCAATAAAGCATCATATCCTTGAAGAAGATGAGCTACAGTGGAAATATTTAATACCTGGGCAGTCTTAAAAGACCTGATTGTCACCTGAGCAATTTCAAAGACTTTGTAAAATGTTGCTTGATGTTTTCAAAATGTCAGTCAGAAAGGTCAGCCCGTGTCATAAACGGTATGAATCCTAAGAAAACACTATAGGCTGCTGGTGGCATTTGAGCGTTGCTTAAATGTCACAGCTTCGCTGAACAGGTGTGTCCTTTAAGATGGCACTTACTGCAGGATGATGCCGCATTTGAAGATGTTTCCAGGAACGGTTAATTTCGTACAGTCACTTGATGTCAACCAATATAAGAAGATTTTGAAATGTTGTTGTATGGGAGCTTACAGAGACTTAGGCATGCTTCTGATTATAGGACAAAGCAAAACTTCATTGCTGAGTGAGAAAATCCTGTTTTTTGTTTTTGACTGCATATTTTTCTTCCACAGATTGGTTCTGCCGCCCCTCACTTTAACATGTCCCCCTCTTCCTTAACCGTAGTCTTTTTTTTTAATGTCCTCAGGGGGTCATTGGCGATGACCACCCTGAAGATAAGACATCGGAAATCCCGAAGTGTGTGTGGTTGCATGCGCGTATCCTCGTAAGCACCTGTAATGAGCTCCACATGTGTGTGTATCGGAGCCCAGGCTAATGAAGCCCAGTCCATTATTTATTTTCCCGTGGTCCTGTCGTTTGGCCTGTCGATGCACCTGTGTATACACGCACACACATCCACCATCTGTCTATAATGACCGTTCTCTTTCGTACCGCATAGCACTACGGTCCCTCGAGTGGTCATTAGACGAGAGAGCGAGAGAGTGGCTGAGGAAGAGAGAGCAGTGGTTTCGGCGCAGATTTGGAACCAGTTTTTTTGGTTTTACTGTGCGAGGGAGGGGTTGGGGGGTCAGGGTAGGTTGGACACATAATGCTTAGAAAGTGCATTAGAACAGACAAACTGCATTTTTGGTTTCCCTCATTGCCTTGGAGGCTTATATGATTTGTGTGCTTTGCCGGCTTTGTTTTCCCTCTGTCAGGAGAATACAATCTGCTACTGAGGTTTGAAATAAATCTTACAGTCTTTTACACAAACCAGAGGTCAATGAATCCGTCAAACAACCTTGGGTGCCGGAGTCATGTTCATCTAGTTAGAACTAGAAAACAAACCTAAAATTCAAATCACTTTTTAAATCACTTGTCTTCCTGTTTATTCG